>JAGDQP010002020.1:32577-92613 GCA_022664845.1 Lepisma saccharinum | reverse complement strand
GGATAGGGGAATGCCGACCAGATATGGTGGCTATCGGAAATATTCCGGGACGGACCAAAACCAGTACTGCTGCCTTGCAGTTGGTAGAGGGATATACAGAGCCTAGAGGAAGATAACCCCGAACAAAAATATCATGATGAAGGGAAGCAGCTTCACCATTACTACCCTGAGGCTCAAGATGAATGACATCGGCAAGGCTCAGAGATGTACATAGGATGAAATATTGAATGTCTGCCTTTACTTCGAGGTCGTAGAGCTGACAACTATACACCGCTAAATCATGTCAAGAAATAGTAACATATGGTTCATGGATTCTCCTGGGGTAAAATATTCCGGAGGTAAACTAGTCCCTCATTCGGATCTCCGGACGGGGACTACTTCAGGAGGCTCCAAGAACAGGATTAAGAAAGAACTTAGAATTAGAACATGGAACGTACGAACGTTATACAAAAATCGGCGATTTTCAGGTGGCGGTACGTGAGACCAGGAAGTACTAGTTGGACATACCAGGTGCGTAAATATGAAACCGGAATTTATGTACAGAAAAGACACAGTGATTAGATGACAATGCTAAGAACAATTTTATTCGAAGTATTGGCCATCGTTAGCGATACATTTCTGCCATCGTTCCGGCAATGTGTGGATGCCAGATCAAAAAAAAAAAAAAAATTGTGCCTCTTGTGCTGCAAACCAGTCATCAAGCCATTTTCGTACATTTTCATAAGATGTGACGCGCTGGTTAGCAAGTGCGTGTCCCATAGATGCAAATAAGTGAAAATCAGAAGACGCCAAGTCTGGTGAGTAAGCCGCATGCGGAAGGCTTTCCCAGCCAAACGTCGCATTTGTTTTCTTGACCGGTTTTGCTGTGTGGGAGTAGGCATTATCGTGAAACACAATCACTTTATGTTGTCTTTGGTCATATTCTGGTCGTTTCTCACGCAAAGCTTGATGCAAATCGATCATTTGTTGTCGGTAACCTTGGGTACTAACGGTTTCGCCAGGTTTCAGCAGTTCATAATAGATCACTCCCTTCTGATCCCACCAAACACAAAGCATTGTCTTCCGTCCATACCGATTTGGTCTTGCAGTCGATGTCGCCGGTTCTCCTGGAGTTACCCATGATCTTTTACGCTTAGGATTTTCGAAATAGATCCACTTTTCGTCACCAGTCACAATTCGAGGGAAAAATGATTTCCTTTTGTACCTGGCGAGCAGAATTTCGCAAGTCTTGTTTCGGTTTTCCTGCTGTCGTTCAGTCAATGCATGTGGAACCCATTTTCCTACCTTCTGAATCTTGCCCATGGCTTTTAAACGTATGGAAACTGCTTCTCGTGTCACATTTAATTGATCCGCGAGTTGTTGCGTTTGAGCATCATCCTCATCCAACAAAGCTTGCAATTCGCTGTCTGCAAATTTTTCGGTGGTCTTCCACGTTCTTCGTTTCTCACGTCAAAATCGTCATTTTTAAATTTTGTAAACCACGCATAGCACTGTGACTTACCAAGAGCATGATCACCGTAAGCTTCGACAAGCATGCGATGCGATTCTGCAGCAGTTTTCTTCAAATGGTAACAAAAACTCAATGTTGTCCGCACAGTGTAGTTTGTAGGAACAAATTGCGCCATGTTCAACGCTATTAAACACCACACTATGACATGAAACTTGTCTGGTTGTGAATTGCAAATGGTTATCAGCAGTCAAAACAAGCCAATGGCGCCAAGGACGCAGTTTTACGGTAACCACAGGGACAGCTAACGCCATCTATGCAGAAATTCCGGTTTCATATTTACACACCTGGTATTAGCGATACATGAAGTTCCTAATCCAAAAACTATTCTATGTTAGGGTACGCACTCGATAGTGCAACACGGTTTTAATGAAAGTGTATGCACCGACCGAGAGGCTAATGGGAACAACAAAGATATATTCTACGATGAACTAGAAAGGCTGTTTGACCGATTACCGAAATATAATACGAAAATTGTGTTAGGTGATTTTAATGCAAAGGTAGGGAGGGAACAAAAATATAGACCTACTATAGGTAAATACAGCTTTCACGAAAATACCAACAACAATGGAGAAAGACTGATAAATTTCGCGATTTCGAAAAACCTACTGGTAAAGAGCACGTACTTTGAACACAAAGACATACACAAATACATATGGGTATCTCCGGATGGCAAAACTCTCAACCAGATCGATCACGTATTGATACACAGACGAACATAATGGACGTTAGGTCGTACAGAGGAGCGGATGGTGGCACCGACCATCAGTTAGTGATCACAAAAGTGTCACAGAACAGAGAAAGTAACGGATCAAAACAACTTAATTTCGAGGTTTAACGATTAAATAATCCGAGCATAAAAGCAGATTACCAACTCGAACTCTCAAATAGGTTCGAAATCCTAGCCGACTCGAGTAATAATAATGATGATATTAATAATGAAATTGATGTAAGTAAGATGTGGGAGGCAATTCTTGAAACAATTAGGAGCGCAGCGAAGGAACGTGTAGGTGAGAAGAAACAACAGAAAAACAAACCTTGGTTTGATGAAGAATGAATTAGGCTTCATGAAATACGAAAACAAGCAAGGCAACGATGGCTAAGTAATAAAAGCGAAGCAAATAACAACTAATACAGTAACACGAAACGGAACGCCACACTCGGGTTCAGAAGGAAAAACCAAGAACATTTGACGCAGAAGATTCAGGAGATGGAGGAAAACGGATAGACAAATAACATACGAGATCTGTACAAAGGGGTAAACTCGTTAAGAAAAGGTTACCAGCCTAGATTAGGGATGATTAGAAATGAACGTGGAGATCTTCAGGCGGATCCGACTAAAATTGTCGATATGTGGAAAAGTTATTTCGACAGACTTCTTAATGTACACAGCGGGGAACAAACAGAGGAATTTGAAATCCATACCGCAGAACCGCGGATTCCCGAACCTTCAATTCGAGATCGAAATGTCGGTAAAGAAATTGAAACACTTCAAATCACCAGGAATAGACAATATCCCAGCTGAATTAATTACAGCGGGAGGAACGACACTAATCAAGGAACTGCATAAACTGATAAGTGCTATATGGAGAAAGGAGGAACTCCCAAAGGAATGGAAAACCTCAATAATAGTTCCGATTTACAAAAAAGGCGATAAATCGGACTGTAATACTTTACCGCGGAATCTCATTACTTCCAACCTGTTACAAAGTATTAAGTAATATTCTATTTACACGCCTAAGGGTATATACGGGACGGGCGTAAGCCATAGTGCTGTTACGGCCCGTAAAATTAATTTTATTATTTTTATCTTAGTCTAAGTGTATACGTAGATGAAATAATTGGAGATCACCAATGTGGATTTAGAAGAAATAGATCCACGTTGGACTAGATTTTCGCCTTAAGACAAATCTTAAAGAGGAAATGGGAATACAATGGATTTTTCACCAGCTATAATTGATTGTAAGAAAGCATATGATTCTATCAAAAGTAAAAAGTATACAGTATCCTGATACGATTTGGAATTCCGAAAATATTGGTTCAACTAGTGAAGATGTGTCTCAACGACCCCATACGCGTACGGATAGGTAATAATATGTCAGATAGTTTCAAGATTCACAACGGATTAAAACAAGGCGATGACTTATTGCCATTACTGTCTAACTTCGCGTTAGAATATGCGATTTAAAAAATTAAAGGGGACTAAAAGGGTCTAACATTGAATGGTTTGAATCAAATGTTCGTATACCCGGATGATGTAGATTTAGAATAGGGGACGATATAGATGCACTACAAAACAACACCGATGTCTTAGTAGAAGCGTGTGATGAGATAGGTCTACAGGTAAACATACATGATAACAAGCCGAAACACAGGGAATGAAGGAAATAAAAACACGATAATTGAATGAGGTCATAGAGAAAGTAAAAAACAAATAAATAAATACTTGGGAGCATACGTAACAAGCAAAAATGAGGTCACGGAGGAAATAGAAAGTCGCTTAGTATCGGGCAACGCATGTGTCTAATCAGTCCAAAAACTAACTTCGCGATTAATATCTAGGAAGTTGAAATTGAAAATATACAGAACGGTTATTCTGCCGGTAATACTTTACGGTTGCAAAAGTTGGAGTACGACCCTAGCAGATGAACATAAATTGCGTATGTTTGAAAATAATGTTTTGAGAAAGATGTCCGTCCGAAACGGGAAGAGATTACTGGAGAATGGAGGAGACTGCATAATGAAGAACTCCGTGGATTGTACGATTCACCATATGTTGTAATAATAATGAAATCCAGCCGAATATAGTAAGCAGGTCATGTAGCACGGATGTTGAAAACAAACATTCTATCTTGGTTGAAAATCCGGATGGAAGGAGACCGTTCAGGAGACCAAGATTTCGTCGTGAGAACAATATTAGAAGAGAAAGGGGGTTTGTGATGAAAACTGGCTTGATCCTGTGCAGGATATAATCCAATGGCGAACGTTTGTTACTGCAGCGATGAGCTTGCGAGTTCCGTAAACCATATAGTTAGTTCATTAGTTAATTACATTTCGTATGCCTTATCAGTCTTCACCTCTCTACGTAAATGCCAGAAACTTGAATATATATGGTACCCGAACAGAGACTGGTACATATGGCGTCCGAACAAGTTGAGTCAATTTTATTGATGTTTAGTTGCTGGTGGAAGATGAACTATAATTAGCTATACGAAAATCCTGCCAATTGTTTAGGCTTTTTTTCTATAGAATTTGTCAAGGTTTAGCCTGATTGATATAAATTGAAACTTACATACCTGGTCTCTCCATTCCGAATCAGTTTTCACATATGGCGTATCGGTTAAGGACGCTTTACTCCCTGATTTGAGAGTGACTTTGTATCTTCATGGCAACCAGAGTCCAGGAACGTACGATCAGGCCTTGATTAAAAATATGTCCCAAAGTGATCGAAATTGAGATTTGGACTAGTACAAATTAACACGAACAGGTACACAAAATTCTATGAGTATTTTCTGCCGATGTCGATGCCCTCTGTGGCGGAGAATTATTTGTTGTTCTCTTTCTTCTCGTCTCGTCTTGAAGATCTTGCAGCATTTAGTTATGTATTATGTTTGAGAATGTTTATATGCCATTCTGAGAATTTCAATTCTTTTCCGATAAGACTCTTTCTTTAAAATAATGATTGGTTCACTGGGTAAGTTTTCTCTTTCGCTGAACTCCAGA
The DNA here is from genome assembly GCA_022664845.1 of Lepisma saccharinum. NCBI lineage: Eukaryota > Metazoa > Arthropoda > Insecta > Zygentoma > Lepismatidae > Lepisma > Lepisma saccharinum. Next base: position 87,383 of record JAGDQP010002020.1, on the reverse strand, counting down.
CTGGACACTGAACAACTTGTTCAAGTTTTTGTGGACATTAGTTGTACTTCAATATCAGTCGATATCAGTAACAGACAATTTGCGATTTCAACGATCCGTCAATATCGAATGGCAAATACTTTTACCGATATTAATACAGAACGGTAACGATATTGATTGCTGAGAGGAATTTACTGTTTCTAAAAACGAAATTACATATATTTTACAGTAATTTTAGAATAAAAAAACGTAACCTTGTTTATATCCTTATTCATTCCATTAAACGTCTTATTTTCTCACCTTCATTTTTAGTCGAAAATTTTTTCCACTTGCCTGCGATCGGATTCGAACCTGTAATCTTGTGATATGTTGTCTGTTGTCTTATCCACTCTGACAGAGATCCATCTAGGAAAAAGATTACGTCAATTACGCATTTCATTAACTCAGACATGGAATGTTGTGACATTCACAGTCTTTTCATTACAGAATGACATTACGCAGAGAGCATCTACAAGCTTTATTCCTTCTGCTGCTATACTACAACAGAGCAGTATCTAATTGGTTCATCTTTTGCGCATGCGCAGCTTGAAATTATAATTTTAATATAAACCCACTGCGGAATAGAAGTGTCTCAGCAATGAAACTATGAATATGAAATACGTACCTTGTGTTCCCTGTCACCTAATTCCTCTATTAGCTAAGAGAGGAATTTTCTATTCTTCTATATGCCTTATAATATACTGTATTTGTTAGATTAAGGTACTATATTTTCCTACCAGCTTGATAGGGGATGAATTAAGGTAATCTTATGATATAAGTGTTAGATTGACTAGGATAAAAAATCGTTGAATAAACAGTTCAATAAAGAATTGAAAAAATGCTTAAATGTTTTCTGCAGGGTATTGTATTGTATGTATTTTGAAGTGGACTAAATGAAAATGGTGAAAGAAAAGCCATCGAAATGTGAATTTGGTGGAGAATGGGAAGAAATAATTTTAGTATGAGATAGTTACAAAATGGGAAATGTACTGTTCAGAGAAGGCTACGATTGTGTATCAAAAAGAAAGGTGAAAAGAAACTGATTAGGGAACTTTCTAGAATGCAATTGAAGGAAAATGAAGAAGAGGAAGAAACCAAGATGATTATACATTTGCTCGGAATATGATGCAGCTGGTGCTAGTATGATGGTCAAAGCGCTGAAAGTTGCGAAACGATACATATTGTTGCGAGATACATGAAAACAAACTGAATAACGTATCAAACGCTTGCATGGTTTTATTTTATCTTCTACAAACTAAAAAAAAAAGGTTGTTTATGTAACTGTTTCGTTTCCATTGTTCCACGCTATTCTTAAGAAAAATATTCTCCAGTTTCCTTTTTCATACGGACTATTTTTTCTTTCCACAGAGCGCTCTGATTTTCTTCTTGAAGTGAGTTAGAATAAACTGGGCAAAATAAGAGAAAGGCTGAGAAAAGATTTATATAAACTTTAATATCACTTAGCAGAGTAGTAAAGAATGAGACGAAGGACTTGAAAAGCGGTATGATAACCACCGCTAGTTTCTTTTTCCCGCCGGCGGTTGTGGTACTGTTACTGCTTCTAACTTTCATATGTCCAATTCAACGGTGCAGAGGGAAAGATATAAATTTCTTTACTTGGCATCTAATTTCCATATGGAGAGGAAAAGGACCCAGGGTTTTTGCGGTAACCGGCTACTTTATTCCCTTTATAAGTGTTGCCAACTCTCACGTGTGTATCAACTTTATTTAAACTAAATTATTTCTTCTTACACCAAATAAATAAACAGTTCTGTAAATTGCAAGATATCTGTAGTGTAATGTAAGGTGTTGTAATGTGTTTTATATTACGTAATGGATGGTACAGGTTTAGTTAATTATTCTTTAGACTAACTAATTGTATGGATTACGGAACTAGAAAGTTCATCGCCGCAGTAGCAAACGTTTCCTATTGGATTTTATTCTGTACAACATGAAGCTAGTTTTCTTGACAAACACCTACCTCTCGAAGATCCGTTCTAATATTGTCCTCCCAAGGACATCTTGGTCTTCCCAACACCTCTTTCCCTCCGGCTTATCAACCACGATGGAATATAATCTTCGCCCCCCCCCCCATCCAAGCTACATGACCTGATCTTGGCATCGTGATTTCATTATTCTTACAACATCGAATGAATCATACAGTCCGTAATTGTTCATTATGTAGTCTTCTCCATTCTCCGGTCATCTCGTTCCTTTTCGGCCTGAATATCTTTCTCAAAATCTTATTTTAATCTTTGCAATTTAAGTTTGTGTGTGTTCGAGACTTTAAGGGTTACAATGGGGTCTGGCAGAATTCCTGTCCCCACCAGTTTTGAGCTAGGACCACTCAACTTGCACGTCAGAAACCCGGTCCATACTCAGATATTCAGAGAAACCATGCTGAGCTGTTAACAAAAGGATCTCCGAGACCGACAATTTTGCCTTGGTTTCTATCAGTCACATCAGGAGAATGTGGAAACCGTACCTTGAAATATGGAATGCTGGGTAAACGCTAGGTTGCTAGATTCATATGTTTCATCCACGAATACAGGGCGTCACTGATTTGATGGTCTATAGATTTAAGGTTCTGAACAGACCACAAATACAAGATTCTAATATATTATTTCAATAGTTGGCACCACTGTATATATGGTTATCCATGGTTTTCTTTGAGGCAAAGTGGGAATAAGATTGTTATTTTTTCTCACTGGGTTTGTGACAAGCTTTTAACATCACCAGAACCACCGTTCTTTAATGGTCATAATTAATTTTTCGACGTTTAGAGGGATGTAAGTTTATTACTACGGGAAAGCTTCTTAATAAGATTCTCTACGCTTCTGTAGTTCTTCCTCGAGAGCTGTGTTAGTTCCACTTAAAAGCAAGTATGCTCATGAATATGACAGTTTGCCTGTTTTAAGCAAAGAAATAAACTTCCTTGGAAATGAGATTAAGGATAAATTAACATTTTGGAGAAAAGCAGGGACATAGAGAACGTACAACAGGAATGTTTGTTGTCAACACCATCTAGTGGAAAATGAATAGCACTTATTTCAGAACTAAGAGTACAACTTTTCTACCTGGAAACCAAAATGAAATTTTGAATATTACTAAAATGTGGGTGAAAGTCTCTTCGTGGTAATGGTATGAAATTCATTATTCGTTTTGTTTTATGCAAGCAATTATTACAGGAGACTCTGTCCACGAATTGGCGAAAAGATAAAGGAAAAAATCGATTAGAGTAATCCAAAATACTTTTCTCAACAGAAAGCGCTATCAATTAAATCTAAAAATCAATTTTTAGGGATCTTTCGCTAGACCTTGTTCACACATTGATCTCTATAAATAACAATATATTCTTAAGCGATAACAAATTACGTTTAACCGGTTATACTCGACATAGGACGGAACATTCCCAAAACATTCTACTTACACTCTCGTGCGTTGAATATCCCAGATTCTTTTAAACCAGTAGGAATATTCCTAACATATGTTTCCAGGACTATAGTATTTAAATTCCCCAAATATCCCTTCAATATTTTGAGAATTCCCCATAAGGATAAATTATCAAATATACAAATTACTCGATTTGACACTTCAGCCTTTATATTAAAGTTCTATTGTATCATAATATGATTGAGTTGATGTATAATTTGTAAAATTATTACAGCAGGAAATTCCTGGTTTGGGGTTAAAGAAGTTTTCACGTCAAGTTTAAGGATCAGGTTTGTTATGAAGGGTAATTTCTAGAAGATTTTAAATAGGGGAGCGTAGCCTCTTTTGAAATGAGAATTTGTACCAAACGAAATTTCCAAACAATACCAAAATCACTTCATCGATATATATAAAATTATACTTGTTAAATCAAATAAAAGCGTTTTAAAAATATGTAACTAATATTAGCAAACTATTTATTTTAAATGTTGTAAAATAGTACCTTTAAAATGTAGTGAAAACGATGCAGAAATTATTTGCAAAAATTGTGTTAAATATTTCCTTAATGTACATAGGAATGATTACTGAAATATTTAAAAAAAAAAAAAATTGCGAAATATATCTCCGTTCTGTCGAGATGATTTTCTGATTTCTGCGAAACCTTTTAGCTTTTAATAACAACAAATAATGTTAACACTTTCCTAATTTACAATTATATACTTCGTGTAGTAGTTTACAACATATTTAAAGAAAGAAATATAATCTAATACGCACGGTATAAAATACATGTGCAAAAGAAAGCAAATAGTCAATTTTAATTTAGTAATTCACAACACAAAACCTATAACTTCCTTATCTATCTATCTACCTAGTAATTTTAACAAACTGCAGGATGTGTGTGTCAATATTTCAGTAATCATATAATGTCTCTACTTCCAAACAGACAAAACTAAACGTGTGCCAGGAAAATAACTTTCTGCTGTATCTAAATAGGTACTCACATACCAACACAAATACGTATCTTACGTAGAAAGCTACTTCCTCTCATTACAGTTAAGAAGATGAAAAGATAAATTATTGTCATTCTGGAGTTGAAGTTTCTCTCCTCAGTCTTTTCCCGCCTTTTATTCTGGCACACAGCGCGTATGAATATTTACAAGATAAAGCTTTTCATGGCCTTTTTTTTTTGTCACTCTTTATGTTCCTTGCGTCTTAACGTGTATTTCCCCGGAGTAACGTGGAAATGCGGAATTAAGACAGGCATTATTGTTAAAGTTTTTGCTGTGTGTGTGTGTGTGTGTCAAATGAAAACAAAAATAATGCTGGTTTCTATGGAGAAACAAAGGAACTATTTTTTTTGTTACTTTTGAGTTTTGTCTTCTTACGCCTTCCAAGTTCTTTTAATTCAGCTATTCTTTTTGTGTGTGTTGGGTGTTTTCTTTTCGCAATTATGAAGAATAAGAGTTTTTTTTTTTCAGGTATTTTAACTTGAAACCTGAGAGGAATTATAACTCTTGCTAGTAATGAGAACATTAAAAGTTTGGAAAATTATTTTTTGGAATACTTTCCTAAACTTTCCCCATTTTTTTTCTGTAAAAGTATCAAATATTAATGTTACAATTTATGTATTTATAGCGTAAGGCTAGTTTGCTAAGTGACTTATTTTCCCCTGCAGAGTACGAAAACGTGGAGAGAGAAAAATAATCTGTACGGAAGTAAATAATTATTCAATTCGTACTAAACGAAATTTTGAGGTTTTATTGAAAAAGCAGATACAATAAAATTAAGTTTTCAAGACAACAGATGGTGCTGAAAGATATGCACTTAAAAGGGTAGAAAAAATTAAGGAACACAATCATTACAAAGAACTTATTAACTAGATATTTTACAATCGTTTTATCTAAAACAAATATTAGCTCCATTTTATGATAGTTGTTTGTCTAGAGCTTTTGTAAACCTGTAATAATTTGACACTGATTTCAAGAAACTTCTTCTGATTTGATAAATACTTTTTTTTGCTATTGTTTTGCGTTATTAATGTACTTTTAATTATAGTGTGAAGGTGCTTTGATGTATTTTGAAAATTTTAATGTTAATCTATGCTAGGTAACAGCAATTTCACCATGCTTGCAAATTTGTAACATACCCCAATTCTCTTTGTTTTGAAGTAGAGTTGAAAGATGCTAATTGTGATAGGCAAAGCATCGCGTGAGAAATATTTTTTCTTATACTCCTACAATTCTCAGTAATACGCATGCGCCGCGTAATGCTTCTAATTTCTGTTGCGGTAAGTAAATGTGAATTTCTTAATTATTAATAATTTTATTCTTGTACTATGTTGTTGACATAAATGTTGAAAGTATTGTGCGTTGTAAACATCAAATATCTGTGTCAGTGCTGCACACGTTTTTGTAAGGGTCGCCTATACTGCTCAGAAAGTGTGATATCAAAATGCTTATTAGAGTCATCGTAATCATTCAATCGTAATGGGTAAACAAACTAATTTACAGCATTTTCGTGTAGTAATTGTTTAATATATCTTAAAGGTCTTAAATATTTCCTTCTTTTCGTGTTTTTAACATTATCCACTGACCGTTATGTATTGTATTTATTACTTTAAACGTATCATAGGTAAATATTCGTAATACATTTTTTTATAGAATGCAGCAGAATAATTATAATGTTATTACTAGGAACGGCTACAGTAAAATGACTTGTGAAAACTTTCCTTGGGTTTAACCTTAGAGACTTGACAGGATGAAAGTAAAAAGAGGACGGGAAAATGTGTTCTGTATTATGAATTCTGTGGTTACTTTCTCTACTTAATACATACATTTTTATTCTTTCATACAGCTCAAACAGAAATAAAACATGCACACCGCAAGAAGACGAATCAGATTAACTTGTGAGCGGAATACAAGTTACTTCATTTGAAGGTTCTACCAGAAGAGAAGACTGGGAGATACGTACGCGATGGACTATAAATAAAAATGGCTTCTATTATGAAAATGGCTTGCAATACCAAACGGTTGTAGCCAGTTTAAGAAGAAGACGAGATAAGGCATGTTAGATTGAATTGCTTCTTAGCAGAATTCAAAGAGAGATGGAAGTAAAAAGTTACGCAAAATTTGGTCACGTTTCAATCTTAAAACTTGCTTCATGGTTGTTTCAGTCCTATAACTTCAAGAGCCATGTATTTCTTTGGCAAGAAGAGGACTTTTTCCTCCATGTTATAAGCTTTCTATACTTTTCCCTACAGAAATGTCTATTTCCGTTTAATATTTAGTAGAAGATATATATGTGATCAAATATTTATCTTTCTAGCTAGTGGTTTTTAAAGTAGAACGATCCAAGCGCCAAAATTCGTAAATTATGTCATTTTGGCCAAGAAATATAGCCCTATAGATGTCTCCTACTTGAAGTACAAATCTACTTTTCAGGGAGTTTGCCAGACTGCCCTAAATTCTCGAGCACTTTTACGGCAAAAAATTTATTAAAAAAAACCTGTGCAAAATCGTACTTAAACCCCCTAATTTTGGCTTCAGATCGACCCTTCAAACTGAAAATCCTGACAAAATTCCTGCTCATTTTAATAGCAAGCAATATGTAAGAATATATCCTGAAAAGCTTTCTTCAGAGGATCCTTTTATTATTTCACTCTATTTGTTTGCCTATCCGCGTCCGTAATACATTTTTGCTGTTTTCTTCTTGAGTTTTCCACTGTTTTCTTCCCTTTCACGGCACTTTACTACTGCCTTCGAACCAGGAGATGGAACTCCAAATGAGTGCTGACACGCTCCTTGAATGGCGAAAATCTTTAACATTAACTGTACTTGGAAAGTTGAAGATTTGAACCACGCTATAAATCAAATTAATTGAAGCCCTCAATGATTCGAGAAATTAAACAGAAGATAGGTCGGTGGTGAGAGAGAAGTTTCGAACTTTACGCGTTTGGAAGAGCTAATTAGACGTTCTCTGGAAAAGGAAAAAGCAGAAAAAAAACAGAGCTGACAAAATAGTATTCAGCCATCTATTTTCTTTGTTTTCACTTATAGAGTAGAAAATGGTAAATGCAAAATTCTATAAATGCAAATGCAGAAATGTACGAAATATTTATGTTTTAAGCACTCATAAATATTAATATCTTGAACTTCTGTGTCTTCTTGTAAGGAACTGATATATTATATTGCTGTAGTTTTGAAGAAAATCAGATTTAAAGATCGCTAGAAACATTAACTCTTAGACCAAACAAAACACAAGCGGCATCTTTTAGACAATCGGACATTACGTACAGATAACCATATTTTTATATAACAAAGTTGGATACTTACTTATTAAGGTCGTTAATGAATCTAGATAACCCATAATGTTTCACGTCCGTGCATGGAGCTCGAATAATAGTAATTGCTTCAATATATATTGCTTGCCGAAGAAGCTACACTGGAAAGATGTGTAATGCCATTGAAAATAATATAAGTAATGTGTGAACACTGGTTAAAAATCATAACAGAAAAGCCTGCTCCCTGTGGAAGAGTTGGATAACTACACAGGCTGTTCTGCAATCGAGAAACTTCCTGTTTTAATTTCCCAAGGGTCAAATTGAAACGAAGCAGATTTTCTTTTCTTTAAAACTAGTCCGTATTATCAGAGCACATGGGTTCCACTAGCTACAAGATACGTTCTATTTTAAAGAAATTCAATGTTAAATCAACAGATTGTAATTATGTTTGATGCATCAAGTTAGTTCTGTTGGAAAGCTACAGATGGCACGGTATACGCTTCATAGTACTGCACTCCCATTCTTTCTTATGAGAAGACAAATTGACCAATGAGAAACGCGCATTTAGCCACATGAAACCTCGAAGATGGCAATCGTCTCTGAATTGCTGTAAATCAACTGTTTCGCAACGAAGTGACAACGCTGATAAAGTCAGAAAAGATTGTGCTGTAAGTAGTTATCACTAAAATCTTTCCTGATTTAATACTTTTAAAAAAAATGCATCGTTTACTAGTACGTTAGTTTTACTTTGGAGATAGATTAAACCTTTATGTATCATTTAAATTACTAATCAAAGTGTCATTATTTGGTAACCAACTTCTCTTTAAGGATTAGTGGGTTTTAACTGTTTCGATTCACTGCTCCAGGAACCAGTGATTTGAATCTGTGATATAAGTTGCCAAATATTTCATTCATCACTACTTGAATCAATGATTCAGAATCGTATATGCGTTAATCTGTATTTGTACTATAAAATCTAAAAAAATCAGTTCATTACTTGACAATTGTTTTAATTTTCATAACACAACAAAACAACGCAAACTGTCTTGTGTTTGCAGTGTAGTTAGTATCACAGATTCAATTCACTGTCACTTGGAGCAATGAATCGGAACTGTTAGGAACTTTTAATCCTGAATAAGAAGTTGGTAACCGTGTAATCAAACTTTCATAGATAATATATATGTTCACAAAAAATTAGCAAGTAAAAATATAAAAAGAAATTTGAATCATTGTGTTTTTTGAAAATAGTTCTTAAAGAAGTAATAAATATAATTTCGCGTCTACACGGTTCATTTCAGTCAGGCTCGTAACTCCTGTTCATATTGAGAATAAAAGGTTTTGTTTAATTAATGTCTTTGTTATGAAATAGATAAAGAATAATGGTTACATCGTATAAATCATAAACCCAACCCTCGTGGTCGAGGTTATCCACCTTCCAAACGTAAATTTGTGACGTGGTTTTTCGCGCAGACAGTGCTTTTAATCTTATTTAAAAAAAGACAGGTATGAATGATATGGAATTGTTTCTAAATATATTAAGATTAAGATTCGCTGCCTTGCCTCTACAAAATATAAACAACAGATGCCTGGATGTTGGAAGGCAACTAACAACCTCCGGTATTATGATTGCTCAAAGTTGAGATATCATTGCACCTATAATATTTTAAATTTTCTCCCTATATTCCATCTTCCTAATTTATACCTTTCTGTGACCTATTACGATGTCAACCAGACCTCCTAATAAGCTCAAATCTATTAAAATTAATGGAATTTTATCGACCAATTGTTTTTCATTTTATCTCCCATTTTTTGTATACAATTATACCAGCCGAATTTATATAATTTTTGTGGTTTATTTTGATAGGAAAAGGCCTCATAATAAATAATCTCTGACGTTATTATTTCTTAAAGATGAGGGAATTTTTGTATCCAAAAGTTTCCCCTTTTATCTACCTCTCATTGTCTCCATGTACCGTTATGACAAATGAATGTATATAATTTGGTGGTATATTATGACTCGAACCAGTCCTCGTAATAAATTCTAACATCATGATTTTTTTAAGTTGGCCGTGATTACATCATTCTGTGATCTATTACGATGCTAACCAGGTCTTCTTCATCATTCTGTGACAATTAGATCCAAAGCTGAAATCACGTAAACAGGACCGTTCGAATAGATTCCTTTCGTTTTGGTCAAGCATTTTTTTCGAAAGTGCCTACGAAAAGAACAGGCAATTTATCTGCTAAAAAAAGCATAAGATTTTCGCATTTTGGGGATGCCAATTAACTACTTAAATAAAAAAGATATAATTTTCAGTTTTCTTGTAGCTTAAATTTTGCTCTAAAAGTAACGATTTTTCCAATTTGAATGCATTGCGTGTCATCAGCGAATCCAAAATGGCGTAGATGCGGTACTCGGTGAAAGCTAGAGTTCAATTTTAGTTATCAAAAATAATAGGAATACAAAGATGTATTCTCACATCTCTCTCTGAAAAATAATACAATTGTACTTCCTTCACGGATATTAAGTGCAAGGAGCGTAAAACAAGCATCTATTCTTTTTAAAGAAATTCAATCGATGATATAATAAATAGCAACTCTCGAACGAAAAGAGAACAGAAATTTGCATCCGATTATAATAATCAAATCTTTCTTAAATTAAATTTTCTATTTGTCACGAAACAGAAACAAACAAGCGACAGTAAATCATTATGAACTAACAGCACCATCTAGTGGGTGTAAAATAGAATAAAACGACTAATCAAAGCATTACGAATGAAACAACTATGCGTCACTGGCGGAGTGATAAATTACTTGTAATAATTCACTGACAATGAAAACAAGCTTTTTGACAGCTGTTTATTGTAGTGTGAGGTTGATGGAGGAATGAAACGTGAAACAGAATTCAATTCATCCGCTAGTTTTCGGTATAATTTCTAACACATTTTCGCTCGTGTAACATTTCAATTAAGAATATTTTATTATTAAACATGTTTTAGCTGTCAATAGTGTGGAGATATTTGAAAAGAATTGAAATCTCCTGACCAAAACAGGATGTCGAAATTCCACATACATGAAGGTCAATCCTTGTTGAATAACCATATCAGATAACATTTTTCAAAATCCACACTTAACATAATGTTAGCGGAGTTTGAACATGTCTACTGATCTTCCTATTTCAATCATATGGCTGGTTTTAGTCAGAGGTGAACTTGGTCTTGTCTACACGCTGTGCGGTAAGACATCCATCCGATCACTGTTTTCTCTCTGGAGCATGCCTCATTATAAGCACAGAGAACAACAAATCATACCCCTCCGGCTAGTGCCCGTTTGAGACTCACAAGGTAGATTCGCGAAGTGACTGACAAATATTTGCTTAATATTTAATAAAATACAAAGTTGGCCCAATATGTACCGAACTAATTTTAGCGGCCTATAACGCTAATTTGCCTATTTTATCCCCAGTATTACACAAACGTGTTTTAAACGTTGTTTTTTTGTTTAGTTCGTTGATTAAACGTCATCGGTTGAAAAAAAGTACGTTTAAATTTAAACCATATTTCAACGAAGACTTGATATTGTTGAAATGATGTTAATTCAACGTGGATTTAACTTTTATTTTCAACTATTGTATAGATTTCGTTTCATGTTTTTTTTCTAATTTAATGGAATAAAATTTGTAATTAAAAGCTAATTGAATACCATTCACTTTTACTTTACGTTCTCTTTTGAATGTTGAAAACACGTCGAATTTCAATCTATATTCCAACGAAAATTTGTTTTCGTTGATAGGACGTTAATATTACGTGTTTTTAACTATTATATTGAACTGTACCCTAGATTATCTTTCCAAGCTAATTGCATAAGAATTGTGCTTAAAAGGGAATAGAATAAAATTAACAACGTTTCTCATGTTGTCATTTGCATGTTGAAAACAGATTGAATTTTAAACTATATTTCAACGAACATTTAATTTCGTTCATAGGGCATTAATGTGAAGTGTTTTCAACTATGACATAGATTTCGCTTTATATGCGTCTTTCTAAGGGGACATATTACACTTCTTAAGAAATGCACATTAAAGTGTTAAATAAGGAAAAATACACATAACAAAGAAAGAAGGAAAATATTCTTTATTCTTATTCTTACATGATGGTGAAACGATGCGTCTGGAATTGTGGTGCTTTCAAGACTGTCTTTATAGATACCGTAAAAGAGTAGTGAGTCTCAAGGTGACTTCGTGGTCTGGGGGTAACGTGTCGAGATACCAACGACGAGTACGGAACGCTCCAGCTTCGAATCCTGCAGCAAACACTTGGATTATTTACTGTTGGAAAGTTAATACTGTATATCATGATGAAAGCAACGGACAAAGTGTGTATAACACTAAATGTGTCAGACAGGGACCGCTGATGTTTGCCCACTATCTCACTGATAATCCACCTCTTGAATTACTCATTAGCGACTATTGTTGTCTAGTACATCGAGACCAATGTGTCGCTACTGACTCGATGACTTCTCACATCTTCCCTGGTCATCAGAGTCACCAGATTTAAATCCGATTGAAAATATGTAGGGACATCGGAAATAACTTCTGACGCAAAGACATAGACATCTGAGAAACCTCGCCAACTGTATACTGAGTTCGAAAACGCCTTCACGGTTATGCAAATCCAATAGACAAGTAGATGCTGTAAAAAATAATTCGTCTATCACACTGTTAGGTTTATCAAAATACCTACGATTGTGGATGTAAATGGCAAAAATTCACCATGTTCTGATCGAAAGTACCTATATATAGGGAGAAATCCTTACATCTGGCAACACTGCCACTGAATGTAACTTGAACTCAGGTTAAGGCTATATTCTCCTTGGCCAGCATACGCTGGTTGTAGCTAGAAAATAGTGAACATAATAATGATATTAAAATCCAATTTCATAAAGATAAAATGTTGCCTTAATAAGAATATAACCTTTAGTTACTTCTTCTCAAGTACATTATACTTTTTCCCTAAGTCCATCTATCTTCTTTAAAAGTAAATCGTCATTGACCATCATTTCTTTCTTCTTCCTCCCCCCCCCCAATTATAAGCCTATGTTTTGTTTTACTTTTTTTCCACCAGAGGGTAGATTTGTCTCTCTAATGATAAATGATAGCAAGAACGATTTCATCTTAACGATTTCTCCAGTTTACTGAGAGAAACTTTTTCTGTTGTGTCTTCTTCCAATTATCTTCAAGTTTGGGTAATTTTCTTCCAATACTTTTCTGGCCAAGAATTATTTTCTGTCAAGTTCTACAGCGAAAAGAGAAACTTTTGATTAATTGGATAGGATAAGCTACCAGTAAGTAATTTTATAAATGAATTTAAGTTCTTATCATAACAGTACAGAAATGTTTAATTCAATGTCAAACTATTCATTTCGGATATTGATCAGTAGCCGGTATCTATTATTTTCTAGTCATAATAGTTTTGAAAATAGACTAGCCGAAGCTTGTGTTGAGAGAGAGACAAAGAAACGAGTTAAAGTTGAACTTTATCATAGTTGACAAGCACACAAATGCAGACCTGATGACAATGTACAGCGGCCGCACCAGGAGATGGGCCCTAGGAGAAGCTATCTGACGAAGGTACGGATTATTCTAGTATGAAGTGGAAGAGAGGTCGCGTCAGTTTGTTTCAGTTGGATGAGGTGAGTAGATTAATACACCTTTGTCAGTGTCGTAAAATTTTATGACCATAGAAAGGTCACAAAGGTCAACATTTGAACTTGAAGGTCACATTTTGAACAAGGTATCATATTTCACGCGCCTTAGCTTGTGTGGGAACAACAGCTCCCACACCACCTCAAATTCGAACATTGTAGAAATTTAGACAGAATCATAAATTTGAATAACAGCAGACTTGCTATTCTCCGAATGGATTCGTTAATACACATTCAGTTATCATTAAAGAGAGCAAAATATGATTCGTTATGTTTGTTACAGATGCGGTGATAAAATTCTAGCAAAATTGAACATGCGAATAGAAGTAACATTGGTAAAGATGCTTTGATTCCATTTTGTAAGTTTTGCAAAATTAAGACGGCATGTTTTGTTTGTTCCTCTCACTATGGGAGGTTCTTATATCTCTTACACTTTCGAATTCAATGTTTCCATGTGTAAATATTATATATGATGCAAATATACATTATTGGTTGATTATATATATATACCGGGTGTCCCAAAAGTAAATCACATTTTTACAGTACGTAGCTATTAAACTAATGTAGCCCTACATATTGGGAAATTTTAAAGACATTAACAAACGAAAAGTCAACCATCAGTCGGACACGGTTGTAAAAAAAAAATGTTCCCGGAGTCGGAGAATTTTTTTTTGACAAACTGTGTATATTTCGGCACAAAACTCATTTATGTAACTGCTTGAAACATTTCTCTGTGCTATTAAGCAGTCGCGCTGTCTGTTCATCGAACATGATAAAGAAACTCCCAATCTAAAGATTTACAAGCTTTGTACATGAGTATTAGTGGTGTATTCCGAAGTTGTAGTTGTTTTTCAATATTATAATGGACTCTGGCAACTCTCTTAGTGGAGTGTGATATTGGGTTATATGTTTTACCTCTGTCTACTTCACTATGCCAATTTCAATGAAAAGGAACGATGTCCAGAAAAAATAAATGACAACTTCATTGCACCCAGCAATTCTTGGAAAAAATGGAAAATCACTTGTCCCTCTTTTCACTATTTCCATGCAATTAACGACTAACATTCAGAACTCGTTCTTTCCATACGTGATTTTTGTACTACATAGCTACACTTGCTTTAGAACGCAGGCAAGCGCCTAAACATAAAACAGATACAGAGGAACTGACCTGAGATTAGAATACATGAAATATTATATACACGATTATTTGAAGCCATCATAGGTGTTATTCTTAATTTGGACTATATACTGTTACTTTGTAGTGCAGGCTAGTTCCCTAAACGTAAATTTAGTAGAGAGAAATGGACTTCAGATCGAATAATAGTCCGTCATCATTTAAAAACGTCACAATGTCATTATGTAATACAGGCTAACGTTTTAACAATAGCAGAACACTTGGATTCGCCAACAATTTGTAAGACTGTCCGAGAATTGTAATACTGTCTGATCTTTTAAGTCGCAACTTACTTACTCTATGGCTTACGGAACTCACAAGTTCGCCGCAGTAACAAACGTTGTACATAAGATTCTATTCTGAGTAAGATCATGACAGTTCTCATCACAAACACCTACCTCTCGAAGATCCCTTCTAATATTATCCTCCCAACGTCGTCTCGGTCTTCCCAACGGTCTCTATCCATCCGGTTTACCAACCATGATGGAATATAATCTTCGTTTCTTCCCCATTCGAGCTACATGGCCTGACCACCTTAGTCGTTACGATTTCATTATTCTTACAACATCGGGTGAGTCATAAGGTCCGTGAAGTTCTTCATTATGCAGTCTCCTCCATTCCCCAGTCATCTCGTCCCGTTTCGGTTCGTATATCTTTCTCAATACCTTATTTTCAAACATTCGTAATTTGTGTTCATCTGCTAGGGTCGTACCCCAACTTTCGCAACCGTAAAGTATTACCGGCAGAATAACCGTTGTGTATATTTTCAATTTCAACTTTCTTGATATTAATCGCAATGTTAGAAGTTTTTGGACTGAATAGAAATATGCGTTTCCCGATACTAAGCGATTTTTTATTATTTCCATCACCTCATTTTTGCTTGTTACATATGCTCCCAAGTATTTAAATTTCTTTACTTTCTCTATGACCTCATCCCTAATTCTTATGTTTTTATTTCCTTCATTCCCTGTTTTTCGGCTTGTTATAAAGTATTTCGTTTTCTCTATGTTTACCTGTGGAGTCAACCTATCTTATCGCACGCTTCTACTAAGACATCCGTGTTGCTTTGTAGTGCATCTACATCGTTCTATATTAAATCTACATCATCCGCGTATACGAACAGTTGATTCAAACCATTCAATGATAGTCCCATTTTGTCTCCTTTTATTTTTAAAATCGCATATTTGCGTATTCTAACGCAAAGTTAAACAATAGTGGTGACAAGGCATCGCCTTGTTTCAATCCGTTGCGAATCTCGAAACTATCTGACCTATCCATACTCTGCTTATGGGGTCACTGAGGCACATCCTCACTAGTTTAACCTTTTTTTTTTTTTTTTTAGATTTCCAAATTGTACCAGGATATTGTAGTTTTCCCTCTTGATAGAGCCATATACTTTCTTAAAATTAATGAATAACTGGTGAACAGTCCCATTGTATTCCCATTTCTTCTCTAAGATTTTTCTCAAGTCGAAAATCTGATCCAACGTGGATCTATTTCTTCTAAATCCACATTGGTGATCTCCAATTATTTTATCTACACATACGTTTTGGCGAGTTAGCAGGATATTACTTAGTACTTTGTAACATGTTGGAAGTAACGAGATTCCGCGGCAATTATTACAGTCCGATTTATCACCTTTTTTGTAAACCGGAACTATTATTGAAGTTTTCCATATAGCACTTATCAATTCTTTCATTAGTGCCGTTCCTCCTGCATTAATACACTCGGCTGGAATATTATCTATTCCTGGTGATTTTAAATTTGTCAACTTCTTTACCGACATTTCAAATTCGATATTTCTAGGTTCGAATACCCACGGTACTGCTGCATATGTTTTAAATTAATCTGTTTTTTCTCCGTTGTGTATATTAAGAAGTTTACCGAAATAATTTTTCCACACATCCATAATTTTAGTCGGATCCAGTTGAAGATCTCCGCGTTCATTTCTAATCATTCCTAACCTCGGCTGGTAACCTTTTCTTAACGAGTTTACCCCTTTGTATAGATCTCGTATGTTATTTGTCTTCCCGTTTTCCTCTATCTCCTGAATCTTCTGCGTCAGATATTCTCGCTTTTTGTTTCTGAACCCTAGTGTGGCGTTGCATTTCGCGTTACTATAGTGGTTGGTATTTGCTTCGCTTTTATTACTTAGCCATCGTTGCCTTGCTTGTTTTCGTTCCTCGTGAAGCTTAAGGCATTCTTCATCAAACCAAGGTTTTTTTTTGCTGTTTCTTCTCATCTAAACGTTCCTTCGCTGCACCCTTCACTATATCACGAATTGCTTCCTTCCCACATCTTACTTATATCAATTTCGTTATTAATATCATCTTTATGACTACTCGATTCGGCTGAGATTTCGAACCTATTTGAGAGTTCGAGTTGGTAATCTGCTTTTACGCTAGTAATCTAATCGTTTAACTTTGAATTTCAGTTGTTTTGATCCTTTGCTTTGTTCTGTTTGCGATGCATAACTTTTCCCTCCCTTTTGTGATCACTAACTGATGGTCAGTGTCACCTTCCGCTCCCCTCTCCTATCCCGGTCTGAGATTTAAATGACTAAATGCCATAAATTCAATTCAATATATATTTGGAAGTAATTATTCTTATTCTGGAGTTCTATATAAGAACGTGAAATGCTAAATTTTCACAAGTTTTGGGTTATCTTTAACGACCTTGATAAGTAAGCAATATGTCTTTGTGTTATCTAAAAATTATGGTTATCTGTAAGTAATGTCCGGTTGTTCAAAAGATGCCGCTTGTGTTTTGTTTGGATTAAGATTTAGTGCTCTTCGAGATTTTAAAATCCGGTGTTCTTCCACGCTACAGAATTAAAATATATTAGTTCCTTGCAGGGACCCACAGAATTCCAAGATATTAATATTTATTAATGATTAAAACGTAAAAAAGATTGTCAACTTCTGTATTTACATTTATAGAAGTATACGTGTACCCTTTTCTAGCCTATATACCATTACGAGATCGAAAATTTTTTGGTAGACAGTCCCCTAAAACTATCTGAAAATCTAATGATCCCTTAAAGCCTAGACAGTTTTTCAGAAAGGACACCAATGACTTTTCAAGCCATTTATTTAACAATTTTATAACTTTTATTACAATTCTTTGTTATTAATTAATCTACAATAAATAAATAATGATGAGAATACAACTTTGTTTAAAAAAAAATGTTCTCTAAGAATCTATAGTTTCTAAGAAAAAATGTTCACTCGGAATTGTTCGGAAAGCTTTCACGAAGTGAACCGATAACAATTTACTTTTTTAGACAGTGTATCAAAACCTTCTTTTCTGTGCAGAAAATACAGAACAGATTCTTTAATATTAAATCAATGTCGTGTCAGTCCTAGTGAAAAGTACTACCATGCGTTAGACAAATATATGACTGAGGGGAAAAACAATGAAAAAATTTGGTCACAATAGCTGGCCGCTGCACTCAGATCCAGGAGCTTACGAATCCAAAGTTAAAGCAGCCGTTTATAATCGCAAAACGGTATAGAATTTTTGCTTTAGATTATTTACCTTAGGGTAGCTTACATGTATGAAGGCTCGTTTAGGATAGGTTAAATTATATTATAATAAGTAATGTTAGATTAGTATGACCATGCTCATTCTAAACTGATTTTGTTTCTTTTTAGTATGTTCGTCACTATGTAGCCATTTTGGAAAACCGATCTATCTACTTTCTCCCACTAAGAGTTTGCAACACTGAAAGAATCCATGTAAGGAGCAAGACGATTTAAGTGTGGAAGCAACCTTAAAAGCACATACAAACTAGAGAATACACTATACAGAAATATTATTAAAAGCGTCCAAACGGATCAAAATAAATTACATTTAAATATTTTAGTAATAACTACAATAGTCACGCAGTGGCATTTTATAAGAATATTATTCACCACTTTTCAAAAACTGAAAAATCAAAATTACAGAATGTGCGCCACAAGTAACAATTGACTACATTGCTGGAAGAAGGGCACATTGCGCAAGAACGCATTTTTGGTAAACAGCTGGTAATGATTTAGGTTGAATATTATCAAGAAGTTTGTTAAAGAATATTTATGCCGTTGACACCAGTATAAAGCGCATAGAATCAGATTTGAAAACTGTTCAACTAACCTCTTAGAAATCAAAGTTTGCGTGAAAATATAGTGAAAATTGTATATTCATGTTATGTGCCCCTTTTTCCGGCAATCAAAGATTTCATGGTGCTACAGCTTAAACGACGGGAGCTAGAGAAACGAAATTTGGTATGACGGTACAATATCACCAGTAGATTAAGACAATATTATAAAATGTTGAAAAAGTCGCCATCTTGGATCCAAAATGGCCCCCAAAATGATTTTTTCATAAAGTACACAGCCTAAACTGCTGGAGATAGAAAAATGAAATTTCATATGACGGTACATCATCACCAGTAGATTAAGAAAATATTACATAGTGTCTCCAAAGTCGTCATCTGGGATCCAAAATGGCGAGTTCCAAAAATTAATATTCAACACCATTTCAGCTAGAGATCCGAAATTTGGCATAAAAGTGTATTATCAAGAGTAGTTTAGGAAAATATTACAACATTTTGAAAAAGTTACCATCTTGGATTCAAAGTGCCCGCCCCAAAACATTTTAAACACCGTTCTAGCTATGACACTAATTTCTACCATTCACTTGAAAGCGAAAAGAATATATATTTTTCCGGTGACGGGCTAATTCACTTATTTTTGCGTGATCTGACAAGACCAATCTTTCTGTCGCATTATGTAAATGATTGGCCAAGCATGTGAATAAGTTCTACATAAAACACGTTGCTGAACCATGAACAAAACTTGATCATTGTCGAGTTAAGGTTTTGTCCGCCAGCAGGGTCCGAAAGCAAGACGACAGTTTTTACTTGCGGAAACTTTCCTCCCCCTTTTTTTTCTACCAAGCTAACAAATAGAGAGATATTGACTTGCAATTTACAGGACATGTAGAAAAGAACATGGCGGATCGTTTAAGCTATTGTCAGAAAGAGGGTACATAGACCTATGTGCCCGTCTTCCTAAAATATCCTCAATTGCGTACTATTTTCCCGCATGTATTCAGAAAGTAAGAGGGGGATTTTTCTAAATCAAATTAACAGAATGCAAAAACCTTGGTACCCTGTTTCAGGTTTTTGTAGTTTCTTGTGTTATGTATTGTATTTGGCTTGTATTCACACGACGTTCGGACTTCTTTGAGCTGTTGGATACAGAAACAAACATTTTTCACGTCCATGACATCATCACCATATATTTCGCTCAACTGGCGATTAATCCACGCAATTGGAAATAACGCATAATAATAAGCAGTTCTTAAAACGGGATCGTCGCCATTTTTAGTATCGAAAACGTTTCCACCGCTAGAAGGCGCCATGTGCTTTCTATGAGTCGGAGTCTATAAGCTCTCTTCTACATTCAACATTACAATTTAAACACACCTCGTATTTACGTTTTTACATTTATCATACTCTTACAGAAATATATTCAGCTGAAAATTACCTTGATTAGTAAAATTAACAGCAAAAAAAAAAAAAATACCAATAAAATTCCAGGAAAATAAATAATTCAAACAAACATTCGCTAATTGGATGGGAATGAATTAGAGGAGATTTAATTTAGAAGAGTTATTAAACAAAGACTATTAAAAGAGTAAAAAAAAACGCCTCTAATTAAATGGAAGAAATACGACTCGAACGTTTGTTAGAATAGCAAAATTGATTGAAGAGCAAATAGCACATTAAAAACATAACAAGCTAAAACTAGACTAAAGATTCATTGATGGGGTGGAATTCAAACGTAAAACAAATATTGTATTCTGACACAAACAAAGACCACGCTCGGGCGAGACAGAAACATGTAAATACACATTACCACGCTTGGATATCTAATAATTATTCAGACGCAACGAGGACATAGTAACTCCCGACAACAAACATATATCTTCAAACAAGAACAAATAAGCTTGCGATGACAATGTATGGAACTCTATATAGTAAATATGACATTTCTAAGGAATTTTGTCTGCGACTATTATTTTAACATTAGTGTGAGGTATAGGTGATGAGTTCCAACAAAATAGTGAAAATCCCAGAAGAAAAAAAATACTGAAAATCCGACTGGGTTATATGAAACTTCACAGGAGTTCATATAGTATAAAACTACCGTTCGAAAAGGTTGTGGTGTCAACAACATTGAAAAATACTCAGTAAATTGGGGTTCTTAACAGTAGCGGCTCATCAGGTGAAGCTGGCGAAGTTCAGCTTCACTTATTATTTTGATATGCATTAACTAAGTAGGCATTAATAAGTGTTAATTGGGCCAGAAAGTCAATCAACACAATCTAAGATCAGTTATTGGTATTTTTATCAGTATCCTGTCCAAGCCCAGAAATTCCAGGGTAAATGTTAATGAGCAAGGATAGTAGAAATGTATTGATAGAACTTCACATATCATTTGTGTCACGAGTCGCCATTGTTTCTTCCTACCTGCTATCGTCGAGGCGCTACACCGATTTACATACTGAGGGTAGATACTGCATAAATACCACAAAGGAGGGCTTTAGCGACATCGGATTCAAAACAACGATAAATGGAGATCACTGAATGCAAATCTGAAGTTAATTTTTCTCTATCTGATTTCGTTTAGGCACTAGCCTGCATTATATAGACAGACAGACGGACAGAGTGATTTTTAAAAGAGAATCGGAAACTTCTTTTTGGGGTGGGGGTGGGGCTCTACAAAAGTCGTAGAAAGTACTGGGTGGGTGGAACCAGATACTGAAGGAACAGAGAACCGAATCCTAAATGAACTAGTTTTGAAGGAGCATGGTACCCGATTAAAAGTGTACAATACCCAGTACGAAAAGCCGGATACCTAGTTACAAGATGCGGATACCCGGTACGAAGACTCGGAGACATGGTTGCAAGATCCGAATAGCCGGTTCCAAGATGCGGATACTCAGTTCCAAGATCCGGCTGATTCCAAGTTCCGGATACTAAGTTCGAAAATCCAGATCCTCGCTTCCAATATTCAGATACAAGGTTCCAAGATCTGGATGTCAAGTACCAATACCCGCGTACCTGGTTCCAAAATCCGGATACCTGGTTGCAATATCATTCAGAATCGGATCTATGTGTTTATCCCTAGTAAAAAGCAACAAGTATTATCTAGATAATTATTTTAATTGTCGACATTCATTTATTCTTCTTTTAAATGGCGGAGTTAAGGCATAACCTTTTCTTCCACTCAACCATTTGAACATTCTACATTAAATTTACGTGATATGAATAATTGAACATTACAAAACAAACAAAAAATGGACACTAGAAATCATACATTATCAATTACAATTAGAAGTGAAGAAATATATAATATTACAATCATAAACCAATTACTAAAAGAAAAAAAAAATACTACCCATACTAACTCGAGAGGAAAGTAATAACAATAATACATAACAATAACATAGTTACGTGTTGATCTGTACACTCTTGTGTCTAGTGAGTCAGAGGAAATTGTGACTGGGATAAAAAGCAATTAAGTTTACGTCTAAATGTTAATGGAGAACCTGAGTCCCTGATGTGTGCAGGGATTTCGTTCCAAGCTCTAGTAGTATACACAGTGAAAGATTTTGAGTAGTACTCTGATTTATGATTTGGCACTGAGAGTACCGTGTTCTCTTTAGAGCGGGTGTTTAAAGAGTGAGTGTCACTGAGAAATTTGAACCTGGATGACAAGTATGACGGTTTTTTCGTTGTGACTAATTTATAAAGTAAATTTAGAGCATATTGACGGCGTCTCGTGCGAAGATCAAACCAGCCCAATTTATTATAATAGTGTGATAAATGGTCGAAGTACTTTGCGTTAAAGACGAAGCGGACACAGGCATTCTGGATGCGTTGTAAGCGTTTTGCTAGGTCCTCAGTAAGGTCCATGTAAGCAGCATCACAGTAATCCACTTGTGATATTACAAGGGATTGCACTAAAGTGGCTTTGATGGATTCGGGGAGAAAACTTTTTAAGCGGCGAAGAGAATGTAATGCGCCATACGTTTTTCTGCAAAGGTTGTTCACATGTTCTGTCCAGGTTAAGTGTTTGTTTATATATAGACCAAGGTCGTTTACGCTTTCACTTAAAGGAACTATAACGTCATTTACATCGAGGCCAGTAATGTCTGCGGTGTTAAAGGAGGAAAGTATCTGCCGTGATCCGATTATAATAAATTTTGATTTCAATGTGTCATTTTCATATGGCTATGAATAAATGCTTCTAAACTTCGAGAACAATAAAATTAATACAAATAATAAAGTAACCTGTGATTGCGTACCGAACGAAAAGCACGTTGTTCGTTCATAATACAAAATGCCCTTCGCCATTTAGTCCCGTGTCCCCGTGTCGTAGTAACAGTTGTAGGCTGTGCTGCCCCCTAGATTTAGCTACACGAATGATAATGTTGTATAGATAGGCACAACCCCTTAGAGTGGCAGATGCACTGGATATGTTGATGTACCCTGCTGCACAGTCGGGGGGAAGGGTACCTACTGTGACAGTTTAGTGAGTTCGCAAGCCATTGTAACTCTGAGTGCGTATGTTCGTTTCTTTGAAAAGATAATGTATCCAAACACCTGAAGCAAGAGAATCTGTTACAGGTGAACAAACTTCACACTTTGATGAATCAAAAACTTGATATAACTTACAAATAATTACACCAAAATGGCAAAAGAGACATCAACACACAAAGTATTGACAGGTGATCTGCAGAAATATTTGATCTGCATCCCCAATCAACTAATAGTATTAGTTTCTATAAAAGAAAGCTTTGGACCTTAACTTTTACCCTGTATGATGCTTCAGATTCCTCTGTTCACTGTATGATGTGAGACGAATAAAAAGGTGCCCATGTCGGTAATGACATTGCTTAGGTTTTATTGCAATGGACAGATAGTGTTATTCCTGGCAGTGAGGTTGAAGAAATTACACTTTGGACCGACAACTGCTAAAGTCAAAACAGAAATGTGCACCTTGTAATGTTTTTTTTTATATTACACAAATATCCTCAAATAAAACCATAACACAGAAGTTTCTACTGAAAGGCCATACCCATATGGAGGCTAACAGTGTTCATGGGCTTATAGAACGAAAAAGAAATAAATTTCCTAACATGACTATTTTAACTCCTTGGGGTTGGCAACAGTTGATAAGGCAACCCTCTAGTAAATACACCGTTCATAAACTGGAGTTTCAGGATTTTAAACGTTTCAACTCCCTGTATGACAAAAGAGAATCCCCAAATCTTCCTCTTGTTTATAGAAAGGATGATGTTGACAATCAGCAAGTTCTTCTCTCAAAATGTGTACAACTGCATGTGAAAAAGGGTCAGATTGAAACACTGTATTTCAAAACCTTTGATGGTGAAACCCAAGAAGTGAACTTCGTTCGGTAACGCAGACAAGGAATGAAATTTCCAGATGATTGGAAGCCAATCTCAAATGCCCCGCCCGCTCCCTATTGCACAGCAGAAGTACAATGATTTAATGTCACTATTACCGGTACCTTATGTTCCTACAGTTTGCCATCATTTTAACAAAAACTTAAAACATACAAGTAAGAGGAAAGTAAACGACTATCCAGGAGGAGAAATAGATGACGGTCTGGAACCAGTGCAGTGGTTTTGTAAGCAATAATGATTTTGTAATAGTCTAGATCCAATGTACTTCATTGTCTTGTGTAGAAAAACTTACAACTAATCATTTTTATTGTTGGTTATTTCTTAACCCACCTGGGACACTATTTCATAAACTATAAGCTGCTCAGTAATGATATGTCCATAAAAACACAAAATATCAGTAGAAAATACACACAAAGGCAAATCAACTAAAATCTTGTCCATAATGAATGTAGTGGTAAAGTTTTGTGACAATAGCCCAACAAACAATAACAGAAAATAAACAAAAGCAACAATCAAAATGAAAAAAAAAATATTCTCCTGTAAAATTAAAAAAATGTGACATAGTGTCCTATACCTCCGAGGTACAGACCGCCCGTAGGTGCAGAGAATCTGTATACAGACCTGAGAGCTCACATCGGTCTATGTCTATTGAAGGAAACTGAATCATAAGACAAATTCGAATTACATTGCGCATGACATCACAGTACAATACTAATGTCGACCGTAATCAAAAGCTTTAATCAGTTCACCATTTTGTGGCGCCACTGTCATAGGAATACGTGTGACCTACGCATGTTTGCGGATCGCAAATGGTATAGCGTAGAGCGAAACTATATTGTTTTTCTTAGCTACCTAGCAGATAAAAATTCAACACACCATATTTTATTTTAATGTGAAAAATATCTAACCTGACTTTAACTAACCTGCCTTCGCTCTAGCTTGGCGTTAATGTGTTAAAAAATCCAAGAGAGCTTTCAGGTGGCAAGCAAGGTGCTTGAAAATACAAAAAAGTTTTAAAAAAGTTGTTAATTATTAATATGAAGATTTAGATATATTTTGTGAAGAAAAAATATGACGCCACTTGGTATCGAACACGGTACCCCAGATGGGAAGCCGATACTATTGACTGGAGCATACACGCATTCATCCATAGTGGACATGCAAATTTTAAAGTGTAAACATACCATTATTTTAGTTAATTAGTAACGAAGGCAAGGATACATGACTATCTACACATTGACAGGTCTGAAGTAGATGAAACTGCCGGTGGATGTAGCATGATCCTTTGTGAGTATCGCGCTGCCGACGCATGCACAGCAGTATAAACAAACATTGCGGAAAGTATTTTGTCTGTTGCTGTGGAGCAGCGCTGTATTATCTACACAAGTACAAGCTCAGCCGACTGCAGTTACACCAATGAGAACCGCACGATTTTTTTTGAGTGAAAAGGGCCACACTTAATACCAAATATTGTTCTGCATTGCTCCAGAGTGCCGTATTCGGGGGAAGAAAAGGCATGCGATATAATAGGGACATGTGATGTAGCTTCATGACAATGCCCGTCCACATTCTACTCATTTGACTGTCACAACGCTACCCAACGTGCACTAGGAGGTGTCGTCCCACGTCCCGTACGGCCCAGACTTAGCCCCAGTGATCATAACTTGTTTGGACTTCTTAAGGAATAACTGAGAGGGAGGAAATTACAGACAGATGAAGTACTATATGCTTAGTTCGTTCTACGCTAAGAAACCTGTTACATCGATAACAGTGATGCTTGAACGCTCAGGGGAATACTTTAAAAAACTAGCTCAGTTTGGTATCTGCATTTCTTTCCATTCTCGGCTTGCAGGAAATAAAAAATAATGTCTCGATCAGGGTTGAATGACCCCCAGAGATAAATAAAGAGAGAGAACATTAAATTGGATTTTGGTTATTTGTTATAGTCTCAGGTAGCATTAACAACTAACACATTATTTCCTTGAAGCAGTTTGATCTTTCATTACTGATAATCTTGATATTACCATCTCCTTGTACTTTCAGTCCTCCATTTTCAATATTAATGTTTTCTCTTCGTGTGTGTGTGTTAATAATCCAAACAAAATTTGTATTAAATTTCATTACCTTGGTTATCAAATTTTCCGCTTCATTTCCTATTTGCTAATTATACTATATTAATAAATTCCTCTTGTACATACCACAATAACACATAATAATCCTTCTCTATCTCATTTCGATTTTGTTAATATGTATTCAGCGCAGGAGTAGTTATTTTGTTGTCTCAAATTTAACAGCATCTATTAAATATCTAATGTAACGTTTCATAATTCAGGTTTACTTACTACAGGATACGTTTTTTTTTTCAAGAAAAATATGGATCTCATTTCCCAACAGATTTTATTACATGTGTATATTTCATAATCAAACTGATTATTTTTTCTCATGAAAATATAGCTGTACATGCCTCACTTTCTCTCAGTATGTGTGTGTGTGTGTATATGTGTGGAGTGGTGACCAGACGCTTTACACTACTTAGAAACTGTTTTATTGTTGTAGCAGTGAAAAATTCAAGGGATAAATTTATGTTTAATATACATGTTTGACATTGCTCAGCCTTGAAGTGCGAGGGATATTTACAATGAAAAGACAAAGCGGTTGTAGCTCAGTTGACAAAACGTAGACTTAGGAATCGGCAGGTCCTGGAAACGACCCCAGCATTCACCCATCCTGTCTGAGGTTCTTTTCTCAGTCATACCAGGCAAATACCAACATGGCACCTTCAAATTTGGCTCTCGTCAACATACTACTAACATTCTCTCCCTCCTTAACATATCCTAGCTTGAAACAAAGTTGCATAAAGGCAATAAATTCGATTAATTCAGTATGCAAATATCGTTTTTGCATTACAACCACGCAAGTCTTTACGCTATCAATAACTTATGGTTGACCGGTTTACCAAAAACATTCTCTCGTGTTCTGTAGCTTGCAAGTAGTAATATTCGTTTTTGTTTCCTTGACATATGTTTACAATTAACCAGAAGAAACGAAATCTCATCCCCATCAACTCTAGTAGCACACAGATTCATTTAAGGTTGATAAAAATAATTGAATCTCCGTCTTTTCAGTCGTTTTGTTCGCGCTTAAATGTTGATTTATCCAAATTTGCTTCAATAAAGCGTCAAAAACTTGAATCTATCGTCGAAAAGGTTAAATAAATCGTTAAAATGTTGAAAAATCGTCAAAAATGTTTAAAATCGACAAAAAATTGAAAAATCGTTAAAAAGATTAGAAAAACACCAAAAATGTTTAAAATCACCAAAAAGGTTGAAAAATCGTCAAATAGCATATGTCAAGAAGGTTGGTAAATCACCAAAAAAGGTTTAAAAACGCCAAAAAGGTTTCAAAATTGTTATAAAGCTTGAATAAATCGTCAAAAAGCTTAAATGAATCGTCAAAAGGTTGAAAAATCGTCAAAAACCTGAACAAATCGTTAAAATGTTTGAATAAATCGTCGAAAAGCTTAAATAAATCGTATCAACTTTGTGCTAGAGGGAATGAACGTGTGTTATTCGGATCTTTAATGTGTAGAGAGTGAATTCTGTCGAAGTTTAAAGTCAAGATGTATGGAAACGCTGTAACGAAAAAAAGGAATGTGACAAAAAGACGTAAAAATATTCAAGTAATGTGCATAAAAGTGATCGAGCGGAAATCCAAATAAACGACAAAGCATTGGAAGACAAAATTAATTTCGTTCATTACAGCGTCACGGTACATCTGCTAAAGCTGATGTTTGCAGTAGTTCTTATTTAATGACGCAGAGAGAAGGAAAATGTATAAAAACGTTGATCCAGTACAAATAAGAATGAAAAATAAGCATGTTGTTGCTCGCGAATTCTCTATCTTCGGCTTTTAAGAAATAACAGGTTTCCAATCATCCAAGACATGCTAGAACTTAATACATATATTCGGTTATGAGTAGAAGTTATTCAGTCAAACATATTCTGATCTTAATTAACTTATTTTTGAGCTCATATTGTGTTTTAATTACACTATAATAAGAAAATCTGAGGGACTTCAACTAAAACAAAGATACAGCTTCTATGCTCCTGTTCTCTCTCTCTCTCCCCCCCCTCTCCCCTTCCTCTTATCTCTCTTTCTCTGTGTATCTTGATCTTATTTCGTCTCCCCTTGATTTTTTCTAAAAGTAAGATCGAACGAGTTACATTTCAAAAACAGAAACATCTTTTTTTAAGTTCAATTTAGAGCAAACTTTGTCGTACTAAATTTTTCATCTCCAAGGTAACCTTTTCATTTTTCCTTTTAACAAATATTCTCAATAATGCATTCTC
The DNA here is from genome assembly GCA_022664845.1 of Lepisma saccharinum. NCBI lineage: Eukaryota > Metazoa > Arthropoda > Insecta > Zygentoma > Lepismatidae > Lepisma > Lepisma saccharinum. Next base: position 58,948 of record JAGDQP010002020.1, on the reverse strand, counting down.
AATGTCGAAGTTCATTGAAGTAACTTTTCTCCGTTCTCTTGTGGGATTTCTGGATCTGTATTTGTACAAAGATACGGGAGAAGAAGAAGAAGAAAGCAGGGAAGTAAAGCATTAGAGTTCAGTCTTTATTCTAGTTCCCTTTAGAGTCTGTTCAGACGGGGCCATTGCAGTGACTCATGCAAGCCACAGACCACTGAACTGATTAACGCCAACTACAGTCGAGAAGATCCAAGGATCCATTTACGTCACGCGTGAAGAGGTGCCCACTGTTGCTAGTTCTTCTGAAAAACAAATGTAGATCAAACCGTACAGAGCACCGAGGATCGGGGTGACGGGCATTGAGGATCGAACCCGGGACCTTCCAATTACAAGATGATCACAGTCATAACAGCTCTAACTTGTTAGTGGTATTTGTTACCCAATCCCTGTGATCTAATGGTCACGTTCGCAGATTTTATATTGGCACTAGAAGGGGAAGCAGGTTCGAGTGAAAGAATTGTTATTAACGTCCTAAACGATATCATGAGCATCTAAGGACAGGACTTGTAACAGTCCTGTGGGTCCATCTACTGTCCCTTGCACCATTTATATAACAGTCCGGACCATTTATATAACAGTCTAACCATTTATGTAACAGTCGGTACCATTTACTGTTTCGGGCACAGAACACGAAGTATGAACAATTCGTATTACTTAAAATGACAAGGTCCTGGCTCAGTCTGTACCGTCCTGTGTAATGCTGAATTATGAGTTATTGGCCTGCTTTTAGCATACTGGCCACAATCAAGAACATATCCACGATCATTTCCCGCTCAAACAGGTTTTAACTATAGTGGAAACCTCCAACGAAAGGGATCATCACCAACTAAGCAAACGCTGAATGAGCTTGGAAATAACCAAAGATAGGTTCTAATCCAAGGAGCCATTGCTACTGTATAGGAATATCCCTATAAGGATATTCGACTACCTCAGGAATTGCCAAGATATCCTGAAAAGCAAAGAATATAAATAAAAAGCTACCTTCCAATGTGAAAAGGTATATTATTAGATCATCTTCTTTCCAGTTACACAATCGTTTGGGTCACTGAAATACATCTCACAACTTTCTACAAGCTGGTAGCTTCCATTGCTCCAGAATCGTTTAGTAAGTAATGAGTCTTTTTTCCTTCTTAATAAAACGATAAAGAATGTTCTTTAACATTAAATGATATGCATGTTTACACATATAACAGACAATCACCTCTATAAACACGCATTGACAGAGTTGATGTACGGGCGACATCTGTTATGCACGACCGCGGCAATACTCTAGTCGTCCAAACAGACTTTATCATTGTTTCCAGTTTTGTCCACATGTGAGCGGTGGATTACGCGGTTACAGACTTACAGTTTTTTGGTAAAGTGGGCTTCGAGTCACTCCGTTCAATGGACCCCAGCGAGAATCGAGTCTGTATCCACCCACACAGAATTCACTCAGATTCACCTGACGAGTGCCGCTTACGACCGTTAATATCCGAATAATTTGATGAGCATGTAAGCAAAGAATTAATTATGCTAATATTCGAAATACGTTCATTCGAATATTTTTTATTATTATTCGAACAATCCGAATATTACCCGTACAACGAAAAATCGAACAATATTAGCCTAATAATCGAAAAGTGTTCCAGATGACGATTAATGGAACAATTAAATCAGGTAATTAACAATCGAACCATTGTCCGGATTATGAATATTAGATGATAAAGCGAAACATAGTTAATCGAACAATTATCCGGAAAACGAAATGCACAAAAAGTTGTCATTTTTTTTCTCGAAAAAACGTTTATTATACCTTTATACACCCAGACCTTATAGGCACGCTGGGTCAAGCCCCACGGCCGATCACCGTGACGAGATTTTTTTTCAGTTTTCCTCAGTCACACCAAGTTAATACCAGGAATTTACCTACTAACCAGACCTAGCCGGCTATCTTTCAAGATCTTCTCCCCCACCCTATCCCGACCTGAATCTGAGATCCTGAAAGTCATAAAAAAATTTAAAATGAAAATTAATTATTTTGTCACTCATAAGTAAAACTCGGATGATCCTGCGCTAAACTGGTCAAAAATAGTTATTTATTTATTTATGTGTTTAAAAATTCAAAAATATGTGCTTAAAATTTCATCTTTTAATTTTCATTTGATAATCTGTCTGTAACGCTGGATAACGGCTTAACTAATGTAAGCAGAGACAAATTAATTTGATTTTACTCCTGTGATTTAAATCTATGTAACACCAAAAGGTGTCTCTCTGTGCCAAGAAGTCGGTCTGCTTTGAAGGTTGCCATTTTCTAGCAATGCTAGTTTAATATACCAAGGTTTAGATAATGATCACGTCATTGCGTAACCTATAATTATATTGTTAAAATTTGTAAAATCAATTAGAAATTCTGATGATAAGAATAATTTATACTTCCATTTTCTTTTTGTCTTTTGGGTAGAAAAGGACAACGAAAAAGTTACTAAAATAGCTATAGATGGCACTGTTGTCTATCAAACATTTATTTAGAAATCTTAAAAAAAAACTACCTAATTCGATACATTAGGAAATGGTTCGTAGTAGTCCTGTATTCTCAGTAATTAGAATTTGTAGCAAAGTTGCGAGTACAAGATGTTTTCCAGTTACAATTTATAACCTCAACAAATCTGTCCCAATTATAGAGTTTTCTGGAATGTATAAAGTTATTAAAGTGATTCAAGTGATTAAAATAATAATATTAATTGAAATATGTGCTATATAACTGGTATGATTAGTAATTTCCCTCGAATGACTCTATATCCTGTGAAGAGCATACTCTACTTTGACCATAATACTAAAATTGTCCCGAAAATAACGCCTCTTTATTAAAAGCCTATTTATTTTTAAATTTGGTTCAAACATGAGTAAATCTTCTGATGGAATGAACCATATTCAAAGCGTTTGTCCACCGCTTTGTATACATTTGCGAGATCATTAATCCACTGTGAAATCTGTTTGGACAAATTTTACTATTTCCCTTGATCAGCCCACGATTTTATAGCCTGCTCAACTTCTTTACGTCGTCGAAATATTTCCAAAGAAAGTTGTTTTTCCTAAAGCACAGCCCTTACAAAAGAATGGAAATGAGACACTAAACTAACCCCTGGAAACTAAATTATGCTCTATGAACCGGAAGTGGTCACCCGGAAGTGGAATATGGATATCAATCGTTTGCGTTTGTAACACTGAGTCGATTGATGTGCATATTGTTTATGTACAATTGCTGGATATTCCCCACCCCTGGAAACTAAATTATGCACTCTGAACCGGAAGTGGTCACCCGGAAGTGACCAATATGGATATTAATCGTTTTCTTTTGTCAAACTGAGTCGATTGATGTACATATTGTATGGGTAGAATTCATAGATATACCCCATCCCCGGAAACTAAATGATTCCCAAAGCTTCACCTTATGAAAAATAGCTATTCGTAAAATCACTACCTACCTAAAGCATAATTATTAGGCTTTCTTGAGACTCATTCATCCTGACCTTCACAGTTTCATGACGTACTTTCACCATCAAAATCTTGAAAAACTATTTTTCTTTTTGTAGAAGATGCGGGAATACTTATCACTTTCAACTTATTAAAGAACTATTTCAACATGTTACTCAGAACGAATTAATCTAAATCCAGGAACTATTATTTTCGCACATGTTACGTACCTTGTATAAAATCCAACTGAAGTTAAAATGGCGACATTGCCGCCACTAAATCGCGCAAAAACTAATCAGAGAGCTGAACGTTATTAGTGAAGCCAATTTATTTGAAATACAGACACTTTCATAGAAGTTTTATCTGTTCGCCATCTTTAATCCACAAAAACAAACTCTCTATACAATATATCCGGGAACAAAACAACGAGCTGTAACGGCAACGTAATGCGGAACAAACGCATCTGTTTCTTCCTCTTTCTGCGGGAACAAAAATACAAAGAAAAAGGAAAAATGTTAGCAAAAAGAAGAGTATCTACGAGTACGGCAACGTTTACAATCTACAGTCTGATTCACAACCTTCAAAGGAAAGCACGAAGGTACCTTAAATTATTTGGAATTGTTCCAGGAAGTTAGAAAGAAAGGCTCCAATCAAATTGGAACATCTGATCCAGCTTCCTGGAGAAGCAAAAAAGATAGAGAGAACAGAAACCTTCTGGAAGTTAGGAAGTTGGTGGTAGAAAAGCAGACGAGCGTCTCGCAAGAGAAATTATTCCCAAAACGAGAAACCGAGTACGTTGTTGCTGAAGTGTTCCATTACGTAGCTGACACTAATCATTTTATTTTCAATCTCTTCCGTTTCTAAACAAACTAGAGAACACAGATTACACATTACCCACCTGTTAGTCGAATTTTTTTATGACCACCTGTCAGTATAAAAAGTGTGAGTTAGGTTTTGGCTGACAATGTATATTTCTCCAGACACAATCAGTACAAAATAATTGATATTAGTTAGTTGTGCAAAACAAGTTTGTCTTTTTTAAATGGCCTTTAGGCATCTAAGGTTCAGGCCGGGATAGAAGAGGGAAAAGGAAGAAGCTATGTTGAAGATGTCATCCCGGTATCTGCTTGGTGTGACAGAAAAACCCTGGAAAACACTCGGTCAGGATGGTCGGCTGCTGGGATCGAACTCACGATCTCCCGAATGCTACGCCTACACTCTACCACTGAGCTACGAGTGTACAAGCTTATCGTTCTCTACCATGTACACTCCAGAAGCTGCTTTTGAGTCTAAAAATCCCTTACTGTATTGAACTGGATCTTTATGGGTGAGCATTGAAAACAGCTTAGTACAATAGCCTGTATTCGTAGGAAAGAAGATGTAAGGTTATAATTATCGAAGTCGGTACAGCTTCCACGACTAATTATAGAAAAAACGTAAATCATAATAGAGAAATGAAAGTACAGGTTGACAATAAAAAAAACCGGTAATCAATATTCCGGTTACATCAATTTTTCAGCATGAGTGTCGGAGCGCATTTTTAAATTAACCGCGTTGACGCACCATTGTTTTCTGGAGTCGTCGTTTATGTTTTGACGGCGCTGTACTCGAGAATCAGATATTCGGCCATACCGCAGTCTGCGCACAGATACGTATGTTCGTTTTTTCACCGCTAGATGGCCATGCATTAGTTATATACAGAGTAATATAAAAATTATATATAAAAGAGTCCGAAAATTTCGAAACTCTAGTAGTCCTGAAGAATTTCACTCCGAGCGGTCGTAGTTCAGTTGACTTTATATTTGGAAGATCCTTAGTTCGAATCCAATGTTTTGACTCAGGATTTTTCAAGGTTTCTCCTCAATCACATCAGTCTAATGCCGGAATGATACGTTCAATAGTAGATTAGTGCTGTCTTCCTTCCTACATCTCTTTCCCCTTCGCTATCCAGGTCTGAGTCAAACATGCGTAAAGACCATCAATTCAATTCTATTCGAAAAATCTCCAAGAACTTAAATTTTCATTGAAGCATTACTTTCAACGTGCCACGTCCTATGAGAGGAAGTTCTTCACCTGCTAAAGAAGGGAAATTATTCTGAGCGGTACATATACCTAACCACTATACATGCTGTATATGAAGTTATAATAATAATAATAATAATAATTTAGTGAAATACAGAAAAAGAAAGTTTTCATAGATTTGATGAAATAACAAGGTACAGAGTAGAATTACTTTAAAAGGTTTTATTTTACTTACAAAAACGTAAGCAATACAGTGATCCACGATTGACGTGAATACATTCTTTAGGAAATAGGAGTTTCTAGATTGTAAGCCTCAGTTCATAGGGGAAAGAAAGATATGATTGTCTCTATTTTGAACAATGGATTAACAAATTTTAAGTAATTTTTTCGTGGATTGTGTTGTTTAAGGAAACAAGGAAAACCATGATCTACTGTAGAGATGTATTGTAATGTTCATGTCTTACTTTCTGTTACGGATTGGTGGGAATGGTCATGTTGTCATGGCAACCATGGAAATTATCTCATTTTCTTTTGCGATTGTAATCACCACAAGGGAATCGATAATCTTCTTCATCATCGTCTTCTTCTTCTTCTTCGGTTTCTGCATCACCATATCTCTCTATTTCTTCTTTTTCATCTTCATCGCCTCCACATTCAGATTCGTAGCCACAATCATCATCAGGGATGTAGGATTCACATTCATCATCATCATCATCATCATTTCCACCCACGTATCGCTCACAGTTTAAACCAAACTTACTTCCCTTTGACTGAGGAGTTTGGTTTCTTTCATAATTGCTGTGTTTTGTATCGTTGTTCATGACAGAGCTGTCTGAGTTTTCTTCGTCATCGCAAACACAGAAATCATAATGTTTGGGTGGATCCGTGTCATCGTCACACAAGCAATAATTACAGTCTCCTAGTTCGGGAGGTTGAGTGAAAATCGTGGCCTTCGCGGCACCAATAAGAACGGTTTCATTTGATGATTCCTCTGCTGATGGCTCCGAGACGGTATTTTCTGATTGTAGCATACTGTCTTTATACTCATCAAAAAACGGTACATCTTCACATCTCTCTAGTCCTGAACCATTTTCAAAATATGGTATCTCTAACTGACAGCCTCTCCCATTCATAATGTTCTCTGTTGTTGATTTCACCAACTCGGAATAGGCTTTGCTAAGCTGGTAGGAACGGTCTGGTGTCTCCGTGATATAATTAAGATCTTTAGCCAGTTCGATTCCCCATCTCGTGAATTCTTCAAGTGTGCCGTCTTCATATTCAAAACATTTTCCAATGTATGACATTATATGTTCAAATTTTGGCTTTCGGTGGTACGTTTCAAAATGAGTGACGGTCATAATTACAGCCATACAATTGAGATCATTAATCTTATTGTGATTTCCAGACTGATCCATGACGTAGTATCTTATACCGGTTTCTCTTCATTAAAAGTGTATTTATATATTTGGAAATTTTGTTGGTGCCATTGTACGTTGGCACTATGGTGATAGACAAAACATTATTTTGCAAACTTTCATAGAATGTCTTTACCATTGTTTGCTGTGTGTGTTGTTAAATTTGTTTTCTCATGACAACAATGGGATGTTAAATGAGATGCAAAACATATCACATACCTGAGAACAATTTTATATAACACGCACTAGAAAAAAATAATAATTTTGGGGTAAACACAATCAACAGGAACAAATTCTGTTTAGGGTAAACACAATTAACTGGAACAAAAAACGTTTAGGGAAAACAAAGTTAACGGGAACAAATTTGGTTTAGGGTAAACAGAATCAACGTAACGTTACGTAGTGTTTGTGGTAAATAAGTAGTAGCTAGCTCGTCGCTTGCTAATCAAGAAGTTTTGGGTTCGATCGTTACTGGGAACACAATTCGTAATTTCCGTAAAATTTAGTACTTGTTCTTAGAATCTACTGACTAACCTCAATCAGATGCACAGGAATGACAAACCACCATCAGTTCCCCTTGCTTAAGAAAGCTTAGAGTCATAAACGTGCCCTCGTTAAAAGTCACTCATCACCTTAAACAACAGGAAGTTAACGTAATGAGCTCATCCCAGAATCGTCAAACTGTCGATGGTGAGCTACTGGTATTTTCGGTACTTCCCGACGGGTTGGCTTGTCACTCCTTAGTCATTCGTCATTCCTTTCGTCGACAGCTTTTTCAGAATTGTCACGGGTGATGAAAAGTGGTGCCTGCACATCAACGTGTACGAATAAAACAATGGCCCCGCACAAGAAAAGAAAGAGAACACCTTGTGTAGAAAATGAACTGCAGCCATGTTAGATACTGTTGTCCATTTGGTGGGATCAAAAAGGAATCAATCACATTGAGCTGCTCCTCACGAATGTTACAATAAATACTATATTGCGAACAACTGCGTCAACTTCAGGTGACTGTTGTGGAGAAACGATCAACAAGACGTCATACCGTGACTCTCCAGATGGACAACGCCAGACCTCACACTGCAACCATGACTAAAACAGTCCATCAGGAGCTAGGAATGGAGATCTTACCACATCCAGCATACTCCCCAAACCTCACACCTTCGCTGTATCACATGTTTCGTACACTGTCAATTGCATTGCGTGGCAGGTCCTTCTCCGACGACGTGGCACTTAAATCTTGGCTTGATTATTTCTTCGCCCAGATGTCGGTGGATTTTTTACCACAAAGGGATCACGGAGCTCCCTGAACGATGGGAGATAGTCATGTAAGATGGTGGAGGACCATGATATTGATTAGTGTGCTGGAATTAGTGACTTCCTTGATTTGTTGTTAGTGCTTGAATGTAATGGTAAGAATTTCTGGACCGAAGATTGATATATTTGTGGCATAGCTCTGTAAAATTTCCTCGCGTTGAGAAGGAATAATAGCATCACCTGCCCACAAGCTTGCCTAATAATCCCTGTTTAAGATTTGCAGTGTTCGAAGTAGGACAGAAACAGAGATGGTATGTTTTCCTCATATTTACCTCGACATAACAAAAAGTTATCTTTACTTGAAATCATTAGTTTTACAATGCAATATGTTGCAGTAAGATACTGGCGCGATGAGTTTGATAGCCAATCAACACTCGTCGACCCAAGTGAATTGGTTCACCTCTGCTTCAAATTAAGGTTGTAATAACTTGAAGTGCAGAAATTGCACAATTTGGCAACGTAGCACACACGATGAGTCAATGATTTTTGCATTGAGCAAGTTGTCAGATTTAGAAAGTGCACCAATTGGACAATTTTATATGAATCTATTTGTACTTTTAACACAGAAGGAAACCATAACAATTAGATTTTATTTTTAAAAAAATCACCAGAAATAGAAAAAGTCCATTACAAGTTGCCCCCAATTAACACAAAAAAACCTACGTTACAAATTTTCACAACTTTAAAGCAATCTGCAATAAAAATATAAGGACAAATATTGGTATTACTGATACTATTGTTCGATATTCAGAAAGCGATTACAGTCTATGGTTGACAAAATGGTTACAGTTTAATAGTGATTTTCTGTGTTGAGAGTATCAAAATAATAAACTGATTTATTATCCATGGTTTGTAGGATTTTGCTTGGAAAACAAGTGAACCGAAAGACCGTGAAAATATATCGCATGTTTCAAAAAGACTATACCAGCGTTTCCTAAACTATTTTCAAGTGGGATCAGTTTTATTAGTTGGTAGGTAAAACAGACCACCTTGCGCCTGCCCAAGAACAGGTCCAGAGGACCACCTGTAGTCCGCGGACCACAGTTTGCGGAACGCTGGTCACTATACTATTAAATTTGTATTTCTCAGTAAGTGTAATATGACACCTTAGAAAAACACATATGAGCCAAAATCTGTCATAGTTGAAAATGGAAGTTTAAAACACTTTGTAATAACGTCCTATTAACAAAATGAAATCTTCGTTGATATATAGTTTAAAATTCAATCTGTTTTCACATTTAGTTGGAGTTTTTCTTTGCTTTCATCATGATATATTAATTTATTAGTTAACTTTTTAACCGTCTGCTGTGGGGTTCGAAGCTGAATACTTCAAATGAAATCCTGAGGAACATAGTTAATTTCATTATATTCGCATTTAAGCACCATTTTTATGCAATTAACTTGAAAAGACACATATGAAGCGTAATCTATGGCATAGTTCAATATATAGCATTTAAAAACACGTCACATTAACGTCCTATCAACGAAATCAAATTTTCTTTGGAATTTAGATAGATTTTTTTTTCAGGCAGTTGCTCTTGTTAGCTGGATATTAGGGTGGGCTGATTTTATTTTCAAATATTGAGGTTCTAGTTGTCATCAAAAGTTGTGCATTGGTGCTAAATAAATCCATACCAAATATGGCCGTCCTAAAACAATATTTAACCGGATGCCTGGACCCCTAAAGGGCCCCAATTATGTTTTATTTTGTAGGACGTCTTTCGATTTTTAACATTTTAAATTTGGTTGGGTGTGTTCAACAATTTGGAGGGATTGATTTTGGTGTTTTAACTTAACGCAATTATGTAGGCAACGTTGATTCAACACTGTTATACTGCTAGTATAGTACCCTCCAATGTACTGAATCAGCATTGATAACACATCCATTGTGTTGATTCACCAATATCAACACTTTTGTTGTGTTGATTTAACACAAAAAGGGGATAGTCACCTTAAGATACCGAAAAGTGTTGAATTAACACAGACAGTTGTTTTCAATGTAACTATGAGAAGGTGAACACTGCCCAAGTCAGAAACAATACAGAATGGACTGCTCTGAGCAGTTGATTGTCATGAGTGATGAGGATCATGATCTGTTTTATCTAGTGACTTGTGTTCATGGAAGAGTCCTAGATACTCTACCAAAACAGAAAAGAGTCGGAACAGTGGAAGGATTCGATTCTACACCAGCAGAAAAAGCTAAAATGGAGTAATCAATTGCAAAAGTCATACTTTATATTTTTTTGTAATCAGAAGGGCGATTTTCTCATAGATTATTTGTAGGAAGAGTACACAATAACAACATCAACTTGCTGAAGAAATTCCATGAAGTGTTTAAGCAGAAGTGACGGTGTATAATATACAACGGTGTCCTTATGTTTTACGATCACACAACTGGTGCAACAAGTGACGATACACAGCCATTGGGAATACAAAAATTTTGTCTCGTGCACTCTATTCACCAGATTTAGCGCCCTCTGGCTTCCATCTCTTTCCAAAGTGAAAAGGAAACATTGCACGGGACCAGCTTTCATGACAACTAGATGGTCACCAATAGAGTGAATAGTTTTAGCAGCAAGAAGAGGCATTCCAGAAGAATCGAATACGGAAGGTGCCACAGTAGATGAGAAAGGAGGGGGGAAGGCATAATATGTGTAGCAAATGTTAATCATACTTGCTACACATAGTCAGATGAAACACATTTTTCAACGTATTTGGTATTGACAAATTTTAACCGAAGGTGTTTATTAAGGAAAAGCCCATAAAAATGTATTTACGGTAAAATCACCGTTATTAAATCGATAGAATCACCGTAAGAACATATTTTAGGGTTAAATCACCGTCATCATTCCACCGTAAGAACATATTTAGTGTAAAATCACAGTTACTGTGACGATAGAATCACCGTAAGAATGTATTTAGTGTAAAATCACAGTTATTGTGACGATAGAATCGTCGTAAGAATCTAATTACGGTAAAAATCACCGTTACTGTGACAGAATCACCGTAAGAATGTATTTACGGGGAAATCACCGTTATCATGACAATAAAAAAAGTCACCGTATAGGATATATAGCTTGCATACAATAATTTTCTGCTGAAGATTCAAACTCAAATTATGTAATTAAAACATTACGAAACCTGATTTGTAACATACGTAAGTAAATAGTAAGAAATAGGCTATATATGTGTATGAAAACGTTTGTTTGTTTTGACAGATTGAACTGTTGTTAACTTTCTGAAAGAACTGGTGAGTTCTGGTGCTGGGATCTACAACTTTTTGGTAAAGTAGTCCTTTCAATGGATTCTCAGAGAACTTGAACCCTTGACCATGTATACAGAAAGTAAATGTGCTAACAGCTAACCAATCGACCAATCTAGAAGCTGTGTACTCTGTTTGTATGTGTGTGTGTGTGTGTGTGTGTGTGCAAAAGAGAGAGAGAGAAAAAAATAAGAGGATCTATTTGACTGAAAAAAAAACAGACGGATAATTGAACAAAATAGATTGTTCCCAGAGCTTAGGTGTAAATTACAGCGCAATCTATAACTCGTTATGCGGTTGATTGAAACAAGGAGAGAGAAGCAAGGAAGAGAGAGAGAGAGAGAGAGAGAGAGAGAGAGATAGAGAGAGAGAGAGAGAGAGAGAGAGAGAGAAAACAAGAGTAGAGCGCATGTTTCCAAAGCTGTAACATTAAATGAAACATACTTTTCACACGTGTTGTCGGAGAACACAAGAATTGAAATTTAAAACCTGAAATTAGATCCTGTGTATATATATGATACAGTACACGATAAACTTTCGGATGCATGAAAAATAAAAATAGTAGCGTTTAAAGTGTCCACTTATCATCATTAGTGACATTACCACGGCTCGTTTCTAAATTCACTTTCGCAATTAAATATTTTTTTATATATATATATAAAAATCCGCAAGCGCCAACAAAAGTCGTTTGGTGAACTTCCTCATGCGTGCAAATCTATTATACAAAAATAACTAGTATAGTATGTTAATTACGTCACACAACCCACAATATTATGTAGTGGTTGTGTTTCTGCCTTTTCTGAAGGAATAGTGTATTTACCCTGTTGTACGATGGTCCTCACATTGGAGAAACTCTTAAGCAGTGCATCCAGAGACGTTGTTATATAGAACGGAATGAAATTGCAACTAAGTTTTCAAATACGCCTGCTCCGCCGAATCAAGTATCAAAAAGACTCTACGAGACAAATTTAAATGAAGAAGAATGTAATTGATTTACTGACAAAAGGTCGACCAACAGCAGCGCTGGCAAAGGGGGAGGTAATGTAAGGCTCATAAATTCCATTCAATATTTGCTTATTTGCGTAATTGTGATTCACAAGCATCATTAAGTTCAAGTGGAAGGTGTGAGTTTCTTAGCTCGATTTGAGAACATGAACACGTTTAGGGCTTGAGCTATAGCTATACGATTACATGCCATTGTGTTAATTTCTACTAAAAGTTATGCAAGTTTCGAAAAAAAAACTATATTATTTAATAATTAATTATACACCCATCGAATTTTCTTTGGTGTTTTCTGTCTCGTCCAGGATATTGATTACTTTTACACTGATCAAACACTTTAGCCTCAAAGCTGTCGAAGACTTATCCTTGTAAATGAAGTAAAAAAACATTAGCCAATACACCTACCTAGGTAGAAATTCACTTTGATTGTCGTACGTGGTTGTAAGATTTCATGAAAAGTATGCAGTACATTCTTTCGGTTTTTGCCCTTTTATATATTGCTCTTTATTTTATCATTCGCTCATTTCACTCTTTTTGTTTCGTCTATTTTATTCCGCTCTTTTGTCATGGAATCTGAGAGTTCCTCGCTATCACGGGACCCATTCATTTGATCTGAATTATCTGCACGGTTTGAATTCGTTTCGCTGAGACCTCAAGTATCTTTGTAGCTCTTGAAAGTTGTCGACGGGCAGGAAGACAGACAGAGCGGGGATATCAGACTTCTCAGCTTAGCTGTTGAAACATCGTAAGAAATAACGGTATATTTTAAATTCACATGTAGAAATAATTATGTTTGTATTTCATTGTAGTCCAATTACAACTGTTGTGTAAATTTATGAAACTGATTCTGCGTAAACGAAGGAAAATAGAAACTAAAATAAGGGTAGGAAGACAAATAGAAGGAAGGATTAAAATAGAATAGAAAAAAGGAAATACACAAGGAATGGAAGAAAATAAAGCAAGAAGGAAGGAAACAGAAAAAGTAATGAAAGAAACAGGAAGGAAAAGAAGGAAGAAAGAAACCAGGAAAACCAGAAGGAAGAAAAAGTAAAAGAGAAATGGAAAACAGGAAGGAAGATAGTATGAAGGAAATAAAGACAGAAGAGAATGAGTAGGAAGAAAAGACTGAAGGTAAAAAGAAAGAAGATAGAAAAAGAGGGAAGTAAAGAAAGAAGCTAGAAAGGAATGAAATAAAGAAATTAGCAAGGCAGAGAGAGAAAATGAAAGAGAAATCAGGAAGAAGAGAAGGGAGGGAGGAAGGAAATAAAAAGAAGAAGGAAGTAGTGAAAGAAAATAGGAAGAAATGAAAGGAGAAAGAGAAAGAAGAAAACAAACAAAGAATGAAACAGGGAAGGAAAAATGAATTAAGAAAGGAAAACTAAGAGTGAAGAAGAGAAGGCAAAGAAATAATGAATGAAAGAAAATAAGTGGAAGGAAAGAGGGAACGATAAATGATACACAGAATATCTAAATTTTAAGGAACATCTAACATTACTTCCTCCCAAACGTTTAAAATAAAGCAACAAAAAACAAAGCTTAAGTTATGGAAGGGGATTTACTTCGCAGTTGTTCCATCATTACGATTTAAAAACCCCCGCTCGACTATCCTGAAAGTTATGTTACCTAAAAAGCCACAACTCTTCCTTTCTAAAGGATAAATGGAGAAAGTTATACAAATATGCCTGAAAATTTATTGGAGTTCCTCTTGCAACAATTCCATAGTAAATAAAACCACACCATGTAACACAAAAATGCGACAAACGAACAAAACACTCGAGTTTGAAAACAAAGTCAGAATTACAGAAAAACTGCTTCCAGCACACCTGTATGTTTCTGTAACTTTTGCCGTAGGGAGAAGATATGATTCTTTGTAGGTGAAATAAATATTCTTCCTTATATACAGAGTCTAAATTCTGAGTAGCATTGGTTTGATCTTATCTAACATACTGTATAAAGGGCCCACGGAAAGAACATGTGAAAATACTTTCCGGAAACAGTTCAAGAAAAGGTGATTAAAGTTCTCTATATCTGTCCCTATACCCCTATTTCAAGTTCCCCCATTTCCAATGAATTTGACGGTCCTTCCCTTTCTCATCAACTAGAGAAATAATACACTATATGGGCTAATAGTAGAGAAAAAAAAGTGTCTTGAAATGTGATTACCCTGGATCCTTCATATCCTAACTGCTTATGCAAACTGCATCTCTGTTTAACTGTTCAGGTAACATACAAACAAGGCGTTAAAGTTTTTTTTTTCTTAGCCGCTATTCCCAATGATGGTGCCGAGAAATAAACTAAATATTAAAAAATATGTATTTCTACGTTCATAGCCGACTATCCTGACAAGGTTTTTCCTCAGTAACATCAGGCAAACGCTGGAATGGTACCTTCAACATAGTCTTTGGCCGACATCTTCCCGGATCCTTTTCTCTCCCCTATCCAGGTCTGAGCCTTAAATGCCTAAATGCCATAAACAAGATTCAAATTCAAGGTATTTTTCATGTATGCGCAAGGAAACACTTTAAATATTCCAGGTATATTTCGTATTCCTCGCGGAATATGCATATCATAGAATGGGAATATATCTGTCTTGTGTAGGTGAACGTCGTGAATCGCTAATGTCAGCTGCACTCTGAGAAATCTATATACTACAGTCTCAAATAACTTGGAACTCATAATAAGATTATTTCCTGTTAGTTTTGCCTTAGTAACAACCAGGAGAATGAGAAAATAGTGCCTTCTATTAAGACCCTTAGTGACTACCTTCTTCTTTCTTCCCAAACTATTGTAACAGGGTAAACTTCACAGATGTATAAAATATCGTAACGTGTATGGAAGTGCTGGGAGGTGTATTTAAATATAGTATTGAACAGTAGAGGTCACTAGCAGCACAAAGTTGTTCTTGAACTTAAAAGTTTCCCTTGATTTCAACAGTTTCGTGTCACATCGTTTGGTTTCTAATAAAAATAATATTCTGTGTTGGTTACCACGTAAGCTTTTATATTTTAAAATTTATTTTAAATTTTAAATTTGTAAAATCACTATTTTGCATGTGTAAATAATGGTATAAATTTTACGAGGTTCAGACACAGGAACACGTGAGCAGAAATTTGAAATCCATATTCAAGACCTATACTCTTAACTTGCCAATAAATGCAAGTCCGCGTTATTTTTTGCGAAAAAGGCGCCAATATGAAATGATTCGAGAAGAATACAGAATCTTATTTCTCCACAGCTTATGAATTATTATTATTATTATTATCCCTTACCTCTTCTAGCCCAATGTTTCAGAAAATATAGTGAAACAAACGCATTCTGCATATGCGTAAATGGCAGTCTTTATTACTTCAAACAACCTACAACGGTGAATGTAGGAACTGTTACTGATTAGTTCCAAAAGAGTCATTACGCGGACAATATAAAGGAAATAATGACACGGCCAATAATTTCAGAATAATGCAAACAACATAAAAATAACGTTTATAATTTATTCTGATATTTTGTGATTGCGAACTTAATATTTCAAAGGGAAATAGAAATCTGTCCACCATATTTAAAGTGAAGTAAATTTATTTCTGTTAATCTTGTGTTCGAAGCTGGTGGTATCACTTCCCACGATTTGAACAGCAGTGTGTGTGTGAACATGTCTTGTATGCATGTGAAAAAAAAGAAAGGGTTGAGGCGTAAAGAGAGCGGCTTTCAAAGTTACAACAGCAGCACCTTTCAACGCGTAAAGCGTAGCAAAATTTCTCGTTTAACTTTGCCGTCGAGAGAGTTACGCAACGTCATCAATATTTCGTAGCAGCAAGAGTCTCTCTCCTGTTCTATCTCATCCCCGTGTTGCTTGCCTTTCCTCCCCTTCACGGCGCCCTTGTACTTCGAAGTTTAAGCAACAGAGGACTCAAATCATTTTAGTACGGCGACTAAGCACAGAAGCATCAACTAAAGTTAGCCAGAATGGATGGACGTCATGTGCAATACGTTAGGGGAAGGTGATGGCCAAATGAAACGAAGGCTTGAACGAAACGCATATTCGTAAAAGGTTATACCACTCACTTATAAAATACAGAGCACAGGAGTTGAATGGTGTCAACCCAATATATGTATTTCATTATTAACTTACATAACTCAGGCTGAGTATTAGCATTAATAAAACGTTTCGGATACATTTGACTTAAATAGATTTTATTTTGTCATATCTTTCCTTTCCTTCCCAGCTTTCTACTTAGTATGTTCGAATCTAATGTCATTCATTTCCTTTTCAACTGCAAGAATGTCCATTACGTAAAGATTTCAGTTTGCTCGAGAATGGGAATGAAATTACAACAAGGCCTTGCACAACGAAGAATATTCGACAAAGCGAGAGGTAGATGTAAAGGAAAGAAAGAGAAGGAATGAAAAACAAGAACAAGTGAGTGGAGCCTGTTGGTTATTCTGCTTCAACAAATTTAATTTGTTCGTTTTGAAACAGATGTTTCCCCCGAGATTGCATAAAGCGAACGATACTTAGTAGATTTTTTTTCCCTACATGGGAACAGGAGAGATTGAAACGTAATGTTTCTAATAACAGTCTATTGCTAACATGTTCTTGATCATGCAAAATAAGGAGTGAGAGATGTCTCCAATTATGAAAATTGTAGAAACTTGTGTAGCAAATCTTGATTATAAAAACAATTTTGAATAAAAACCTAAACAATGTTGTTTAATTTGGTCGTTTAGCGTTGGCTGTTTATATTATTATTTGTGTGCTATTTCGATATTTAAGGAATCTTTGAATGTACAGCGGAAAACGAAATACTTTCAGAGCAGAAATTGATTTTTTGTAAAACGATTGTTGGCCATAAACTGCAAGTCCGGAGCCAGTGCACAAAAAACGGTAGAACGTTAGGGGAAACAGAAATTGTGTTTAGAGCCCTTTCCGAATTCAATGGTCCTCCGTTCCGTTCCCTTGTGCTACGTTCCCTTATCCGAATTAAATCAATGTTTTATATTTTAATTACAGATGTCACTTGAGTCTAAAACAGTTGAAAACTGTCCGCGCGTAGTGCATGTAGGCAATAAGCAGAAGGTGAACCGATCAAGAATCAAAATTCAATATAACTGAGGACAGACGTAGATTTGATTGAAGTCCCCCTGTCGGAATTCGACGTATATTAAGTAATAATGTATAAAGATTAGTTGAACGATGCTAATAACTCTACAAATTATTCTGATGCTTTTGGAAGATACACATTATGTGTAATATTTAATGTGTATACAAAAAGGAGTTAAAGAGGTGCACGTCATAAAGTACTTTAAGTACCCAATCACCCCTGCACTGCCCAATCAATGACATTAGTTTTACGGTCGAAAATCATTTTGATATATTTCCCTCACTAAATACCTGTAGAATCAATTTACAGCCTTTTCAAAGCGCAGAATGAACTTTCTTACTTATTTTAACGTTTCTGTAATCAAAAAGAAATAAATCTTTACATTAACTACTTCTATTATAGAACGCTAAATGTATTTCCAATTTGATTTTTTAGATTATTTTGAATGCTTTCAATACTGAATGTGATTCTAAATCAAAGCGTGTAAGGACAGATATACACCCTTTAACGATGTGTCCTTGCACTCATCTGCCCTTTTATTTTCCATCATATTCTTCAATATACACATCCAAAATATTGAAAATAATAAGATTGGAACTACATTTAAAACCATATAACAGAAGGAGCTAATATAAAGAATAACCGTTTATGTATCACTTTCTGCTTCCAGGTAGTGGTTAAGGTGACAGTTAAAGAGATACATTCAGAAGAAGAATAATGAACGTTTGTACGTTATTTTCAAAGTTCCAAATTCACTTTGCGAGAATTTTATGCGAGATATATTAAAAATTATGGATTAAATGAACATATATGCTTTCCACATATATTTGCGCTGTATATGTTACCAGAAGACAAACGTGTTGGGAGAGGAGAGCCGAAGCTCTCAACTGTGATCGCTACTACCTTTTATTCATAGCAGCTCCCCAATTCCATCACAATGTTGGGTGGGCACCGTTCCAGACTCACACACCTTGGAAAAGATCCTTGACAACGCCGGGAATCGAACCTGGAACCCCCCAATCCGCAGTAAGCAACGCTAACTACTAGATCAGCGGAGCGGTCCTTATTTTATATGCTCTTACAACTGTATTCAACTGACGTTCAAATATTTCGGAACAGTCACTCATTCTTATCAATCTACTTTATTGATGTCGAATTCTTTTACAAGAAAAAAAAAATACCACTGAGTAGTGGTCTCATTTTTTTCTCGCTCTCAAGTTGGGTAGGAAGTAACACTACTAACACATTGGCGTTGTCTGCATGACGAAAGGAACATGGCAGCAGCGCGCAACCGAACGGAGGGTCAAGTGACCATCTGGTCCTCCGTTGCTCCGTTGAAAGAGAATTCGGATAACCATCGACGGTGCATCCGACGGAGCAAATGTTCATAATGGAACATAAAGTGCCAATTCGGAAAGGCTTTAGAATTACAAAGGAATTTTAAACAGAAATACCTTTTAATATGAAACCAAATAATATTGATTTTATAAAAGAACATACTTTTTTTTAGAATACACAACGTGTTTCTCCTTTTCTTTTATTGTGTGATATGGATGTTTATATTGCGCCCGAAGGATGGCAGCTAAAGACTTAAAGGTTTTTCTCACTAAGACTAATATTAAGAGTTAAAACAGGTTTAATTTTGTTCTATACAAAGAAGCCTTTATATTGTTTATATATTGTTTTTAACGACAACGTATATTTTGTAAACTGTTTCATTCATAATATTTGTACTTAAAGTATATCAAGTATGTAATTATTGTAAATATTGCTAATATTTTGATTCTCGAGCGTCTATTGCGTTCTAATGACGTTTACATAATGAGTAAGCCTACATGACGAGTACTTAAAGTTTCGTTCTAGCTTTACACACAAAATAAACAATTCTTGAACACTAACTGCGCACTCCTTGTATACTTATACCATAACTTAGAGGTGATAACAATCTGTTATTTGCTGTTCTTGCTGCGAAAGAGTACATTCTAATTCTAGTCATTTATTGGATTATTTGTGTTTTAGGAGACGAACTATTAAAACTGTTACTGGACGTGAGTACAATTTGAGCCCTAGACCTAATCACACTTGATTACTTTAAGAACCCCAAAGCACACATACCTGTTTGTACTAAGAAGTTCGTGGAAGGCTAAGCATTCGGTGTTCAGTTGCGAGTGTTGGCAGAATCACTGGTCCTGGCTGTAAGTTCCACGTTGACGCCGGAGCTAAAGCTGGAATTGAATAGTCACTCTCTAACGAGAGACTCGCATGCTTTGTGTTCTACATAGTGAGTCTCGGAATTGTCTTTGATGGACTGCTGGATTATTCAATATATCGCGCTGGTTCATATCCTGACTGATCGGTCACATAAGTTGTTATAGTCTGACACTCAGAAGATGACCGACTCCGTACTGTTCTTAATTGACGAGAACTTGAAGATTGTCTCTGATGAAACTGCAGAACTCTCCCGAAATTTGGACTTAACATCCTCTTCCTTCTAATTGAAAATGCAGAAGCAAAAGTCTTTGCTAATCACGAAACTACCGAACTAATGGCAACTGGTCCTTTCTCAAGCTGTTCTCTGTTAGTTTGATGGTGCGCCACTGGTCCCGATTGCCCAAAAGTCTACGATTTTAGTAAATCCGGGATTGAGCTGACCTTTCATTGTCTTGTAATACAGATGTCAGGTGTAATATTGTTGAGTTTGCAATCTCTGTTTTTGGATTTACTCGAAATCACATAAACTGAAATAACTTGCGTTGCAGAAACTTGATTCCTGACTCATTACGCAGCTTAGATCTTTAAACAATTGATACTGCAGCAGGTGTTCAATAAAATATATGTTATTACGCATTGGATGTGCGTTTACAATATTATATAAATCTATAAGCATAATATCCTAGACGGTTGACCTTTAGCATAACATAGCACAGTCTTTAAAAAATGACATATCAACATTATTTCCAGTCCTTGAGTTGCTACGTAAATGTTGCTATGAGCAATGATTCATTCGTTTTCTTCTTCTTCTTCTTTTAAGCTGGCTCGTTACTGCTCTGATGGTCCGTAGCACAACATGAATTAATCTGCTTTCCCTGCTAAATATGAGGGTGGTTTGGGTTCTGACTTTAAGACATGTTTACTAAAAGTGACTTTATATTACCTGGGATCCTACTTGTACTCACATTTGCTCCACAATATTGTAATGCGATTCGCATAAGCGTTTGGAGTTCTGAATACATAAATATTCTTCTGACAAGTAACACTGTCTCAAGTGAACACTCAGATCTAGAAGGGATATACACATTAAAAATCAGCATAAGAAACTGAGTTTGTGTGTAAAATATTAGGTGCCATTGACCAGTGGTTGAAGATAAATTGATGATACAATAGTCTGTGGAGAGTGATATAAAAGTGTTGAAATAGCATTATATTATTAAATTACTGAAAGAAATGAAAAGCTAATACACAGTAATGGGTGCTGGGCGGAAGGCCCTTCCTTGTGGAGGGTATATTCTTCATGGTCGCCATAATAGTTTTTGAACCAGGATATGTAGAAAGGAGTAACTGGTTATATTTTTAAAAATCCGCCACTCAACTTCTTGGGGTAAATATGTAATCTTGGAAAAATGGCGCCAAAAACAGTTTCTTGTAAATATCACGCTTGAAAAGCATTTTATAGAAAAATATCATATTACAAAAAAAATTAATCAACAAAATATTCTCTACAAGAAAGATTATTTCCATTTTTCTTCTAGGATGCATGGTTTAGGCGGTAGAGGTGTTTATAGTTTTGCATGCTTTTCCCTACACTGTTTTTGTAACAGCTGGTGAAGCGAGGGAGCTGAACATTGGCATACCTGAAAAAAAATATAGGTATTTTGAAAATTGTCAATTTGACACAGTTTCATCTACTGCGTAATATACCGAATTTTGCAATCTCCATATTTTACAAATGGCGCCCGACAAAAAATATGATTCTTGACAATATCTTTCACAAGGGATTTCGCGCAAGTTCTGCACCCTTCTCTATTTATTGGGTTACATCACAGCTTTACATTTCTTTCCCTTCGACTATTAGAAACAAAACGAGCCTTCCTTCATTGTTTTGCGACAATTATAACCAGAGATACATTCATTTACAAAACATCAGTCCAAAATTGATCTCGATAGGTGTGTGGAGTAAGGTTCTGAGACATGGTTCACGAGGATGCGGGTTCAAATTCCACCTGATTCATGGATGTTTGTGGATTGTAAAAAGCGACGAGAAGTCAGTAGTTACTTAAAGTGCCCAAATACAATAAATATTATAAAAAATACTTTGGCAAGGAATCAAATAAATGGCATCTGCAAACTGAAAATCTTGACGGGGTCCCTGGATATCTTATGGCACATTATAGTGTGGGCGCCTACAAGTGACTCAAACATTAGACAAACGCTGACTGACAACCATTCCAGAAGCATTGCGTTAAAGCACAGCGTAATTCAGCACTAGTACACTTCAAGCCCTCAGTCAACGTACTATATAGATTTGGTAAAATGTTCGCTCTACTGAAACGCATTAAAAAGTTTCCGAAGTATGCGGGGAAGTTGTCACGGACGAAGGGACACTGTGTACAAGTGGAAAGACAGATGTGCATGATGAACAGCGATCGGTATCATTCTGTCTGCATACATTGTATTGTATATTTGAGCAATGAATTGTTCGAAAGGAAATCTAATATCAACGGAAAATTAATCCAAGCAAATCTGATAATTAGGTCTGGAAGATGCAATTAATGTTACTAAGCAGTATCCAAAAAAGAAAGAAGATATGAAAACTGAATGTCCATGAACAGCACAATTAAGATTTAGGTGTTATACTATTTTCTGAAGAATAAAGTTTTGTTATGGGGATTTGTGTGAATGTCTTTTACTGATTTATAAGATTTGGAGGCTGCAATTTAGATACCACCCCATAAGATATAATCACTTTGGTCTATCTAACACTTGTACTTTTGATTCATTGTAGAAAAACAAGTGAAGAGACAAAGTTTTAGATAAGAATAGAAAAGAATTGAAAGGAAAAGATATCAAATATAGTTTACAGAAAATCCAAGGGAAGAATTAGTTACAATCATGCACCATCAGCAGTATATGATATGACATAAAAAGTGACAATATTCTACAATCTAAAAATACAGAAATTGAGTAATGGTATTAGGTTTGTAGTTTACACTTCAAAGGCTGGAAGTAATGTAATTTTTTACACCAACATTTCACTTCCCACTTAGTCCAATTCACTTTATTGTACTTATGAACAGTGGTAATTCAATCACGGATGTGAAAATGAGGCAACAGAAAGGGAGTGAGAACAAAGCCAAAGAAGGCGTAGAATCAAAGGAGCAGTGAGATGTAGCGTTTTAGTATCTGTCGTTCGTACAACCATGACGTTAGAACTCTCAGAGAAAATCATCCGACTTAGTTTAAAATGCATAAAGAAACGTAAAGTGATGCAAACAACACCACGTGCATGTGAGATCGTTTCAGTCTATACATTATTGTATGGGGGACACAGAGACAGAGAAACACACGCAGTCACACACAGAAAGGTAGGTGAAGAAAGGAAGGAAGGGTGAAGGAGAAAGTAAGCGAGAAAGTGAAGAGAAACTAAAATTGAGAAAGAGAGATAATAAGAAAGAAAGTAACTAAGAAGGACAAAACGTAATATAGAAAAAGATAAAGTAAGACTGAAAGAGGAAAGAAGAAAGTGGAGAGAAAAGAGAAAGAAGAATGAAGACTAGGTGGAAGGAGGAAGAGAAGGAGACAGTTAGAGATTGAAAGAACGATAGAGAAAGAAAGTGAGAAGAAACAGAAAAATGAAATGAAGGACAGGAAAAAACTAGAGATAGAAAGACAGAAAGCGATAAAGAAAGAAGGGAAGGAAGGGAGATTGACAGAGACAGAGATAAGTGAGTCATGTTTTGAATAAATCATAGTTCAAATTCAATGCATACAGGACATACTGAACAATCACTGTAGCCTTATGGAATCATTCACTGTAGTAATCTTATGTATCCGATTTAGAATCTTATTCTTTGAAGCTGCTGTTTCAATACCACCAATAATCAGTGCAGTGGCATTCAACTGAACCCTGGACTGGGATCTACAGAAAGTCCTTTCGCTATAATGAACAACACTTAGACAAGAAAACAACAGATGTATGCTTAACAAATATGGACCTATGTAAGCAACTACAAAATGTTGAAATGAACACAGAAAAATTGATAGCCCTCGTGACCGGGAATCGAACCCAGATCTCCCAGTTTCTTGTCGGGTATTCTATTCATTCTACCACCTTGGTACGGTATATACCACCCTGTGTATATAGAATACTCTTTAGGTAGAGCCGGCTCTAAGTCAATCGGCGCTCTGTTCCAAATTTTCGATGCGCCTTCATAAATGTTGGCGCTCTGTTCGGGGGAACAGTTCGAACACCCCTCGAGCCGGCCCTGCTCCTTACATCTTCGTGCTGTCCCAACTCCTGGCATAATCGGGACTCCAACTCAGACAAGTGGCCGTGTCGAAGTGGTGTAATAGATATCGTACCCGACTAAAAACTCGGAAATCTGGGTTCAAGTTCCGGTCACAGCGGCTGTCAATGTTCTGTGTTAATTTCAATATTTGCCTCACACAAGGTTCTTTTAGTAAAACGTATTAACATGTAACTGCAATAATATAATTGCGGAGATGAAAAATATTAAAGAAGATAATTAACGATAACAAAGTATGAGAAATCAGAGCTAATTCACAAGTATAAATAATTTCATCTACCTGAAAAAGAACAATGAAGCATGGGAAGATTCAGAAGCTATGGTAAGAGTAAATACAAATTAAACTAACACAAGTGGGCACAGAAAGGAGGGCATTGATTGTTAACTTCTCTTTCTGAATTTAAATTTAATTTTTAAGGTCTTTTTGGTAACTAGGCTCAGGCCGGATGGATGATGATGGGATGAATTGGTGAACTGAAGAAAATATGAGAAAACGGTAGAACCCCGAGAAAACCAACGCACGCGATGTTTGTCCACCACATAATCCTCGTGGCATGAGTAAGGATCGATCCGACGACCTCTAGCACTAGACGTGAGCACACTACCATCGAGCCACCGCGGCCCAAATTCTCTTTCTATAACGGGAAGTTGAGATCCTTACAAATGCATTCAAGGCCAAAGGTACTCCTGTAATCCTGCGGAAGGATTTTTCTGTGCGTATTCGTGATGTGAGAATAGAACTTAGTGCATTGATGAAATAAGATACTGTACGTTGAGAAAAAATTCATTTACACTAGATTGGCTAAAACTTTAAATATAGTCTTTTCACGGTCGGAATCACTTCAGTGTATTTTCTTAGAAGAGACATGACCTGAAGAGCCAGACATCAACGGATTGGAAACTGAATATAAGGTAATTAGCTCGTGAAGTCTGTTGAAATAAACGTTAACAAATGCAAAATGATGTCATTCACAAGATGCAAAACGTCAATGAATTTTTCATTCGTAATCGGCAATTACATTTTTTATCTCCAGAATCAGAAACTTACGTGCCTTGTATGATTCGAAACTAACGTTTTCTCATATTGATTATATAATAAATGAAACACATAAACACTTTGGGTTAACACAAAGGATGGGTGAGAATTTACTAGATATACTTCAGACATGAGGTAACTATTTTCGATAAAGTTTGCAATCGTCGCTTAAACTATAAAGGGAAGTAAGCTTCTTTTCTCTTTAAGTGTAACCTTAAGTTTCAAACATTCATTAGGAAATAAATCAAGTCAACACTGAATAATTCTTCTAATGACGTATTTTATTTTCCAATTACTTTTGAAATTTCAGCTTCAAAACTTTTCTCTCTGTTCGTACGTTTTGTATAATTAAGTTGTCTGCATTTGTTACACCATCTATCCAGGGGATTTTGATTTGAATACAGAATTAATTTGACGTTGTTTGTGGCGACAAAATTGTTCATCTTTTTGGAAGAACTATTTTCACGATATAATTAGCCCAGACAAGATCTTAAAGAAGAAATATTCCCTAGTGATCTCAGCCCATTTTCCACTCACATCATTATATAATTCACCAAACAACATTTTAAAATAGATGTCATTTCCATTTACCCTCTGTCTTTCGGGTACGGTATCGTTGGAACGAGTCATTTCTTCCACGCAGACTAGCTTCTAATACGTTCGCGGTTGGTCATTACAGTATTCAACTATAGTATTATGCACGTTGTTAATTATCACCGAAATAAGTTTATTTATAGGATGTGCGATTATATGTGTATTTCAGTATTTCATAACCAAGAATGGCGCTCCAGGGGGGGGGGGGAGGGGAGATGAACCCCCCAAAATCTAGATGTAGATCCACACTTTTATCAGTACTGTTTACTTTATACATATCTCACAAGCTTAAGTCAGTCACCGATATTTGAAATGACATATCGTTGCCCCCCCCCCACCATATTTCTTATCCTGGCGCTGTCTCTGCTCAATGCTCAAGGATTAATACAGAAATCAAAACTTGTCACGCAACGATGACAAGCATAACTGAAAATTTAATCCATACTGGATTAGACCGGAAGTGGACGAGTTTGCTCTGGTGTTTAGGCTGATCAAGCACTCCAATTAAATATACTCACTGGACAGTACTGATGCAGTCATGTGACACAAGAAATTCCGTGGTCACTCTTGAATAAAGATTCCGTTAAACAAACCTTGCTAGTCAAACTTAGGGT
>JAGDQP010002020.1:0-32477 GCA_022664845.1 Lepisma saccharinum | reverse complement strand
TATACTGCATTTCATAACTGAGAAGCAGATTCTCTTGTTGGTATGGATCTCGGAGGAAATGGTAAATGAAGTATTAATGGTGGGTTGAGGGGTGTCCCTTATAGTATGTCAGGTTGTGTGTGCTTATTTAGGTCATAGAATACGAGAAATCTAATACTAATGCTTCCAACAATATTTGATTTATCTTCTCAGTTTTATCTAACATTTATTTCCCATAAGAAAATATAATTTTCGTAGTTTTCGCTACATGAAACGTCGAAACGTTCGTCAAATATTTATGTACTTAGTCTTATTCAATTCTTACATATCTCCCTCACGTGTTTGTAAAATTGCAGCGAAAAACATAGATTATTTCTATCCTAAAACTGAAAAGAAAAAAAAGGGGGCAGAAGTTATGGGACACACTGATATGTATATTCAAATAGCATGTTAAAGAAAATGATATGACACCATATATAAGCTATAATATTAAGCATAACCTGCTGATCTTGCTACTGGCTTACATAATCATAAAGTAGCTGATTCGACACACATTTCATTATTCCCTCAATTGTTGTCACGTAGGCGATTTTGTCCCTCTGTCCATTGCATATTCATGATGGAAAATACCTTTCCACGTTAGTATTAGACTTAGGAACTGATGGATTCACAGTCACAAGAAATAAAAATCGGGACAAACAGGCTTCCCGAAAGCACTTTTTCGGGTCAGTTATTTCTTTCATTGAAAACCGGGAAATCTGGCAATCCTAGTCAAACATTGTAAAAGGCAATACACATGTACAGAAGAATTATTTTGCACATAGTTTATTAAAAAAGTTTTTCCCGCCCTACAAGAAAACGTGCAAGTGAGGCATCAGGGAAAACATGAGATCCCAGGGAATTTACCCCCTTTTCACTCCTACAAATAACCCCATGGCATTATGTATTTATGTGTTATGATGAACGTACGGAATGAGGTTTAAGGATATTAAGTATGAAACCTATGACAGGTCTTGACCCAAAGGCCCATGGGTAAGGTGAACCGATGGTGATTTGCCATTACCTTGCATTGAATGAAGATGACGTCTTAAGGACGTGACCTACATTTTATCGTGCGTTACAAAATACTTGTATTTACAGTAGGAATCGAACCCAGGATGTATCAGCAACAACATACTAAAAGTCCCCTAAAATTACAACGTAGCTATTCACGCCATTTTGAAAAATGTCAGTATTGGCAAGGAAATTCTTAAAATCGTCAATCTTCACGTTTATGCCTCTGGTCACCCTTCTATTGCCGCAACAACATGAATCATACATCGTTGGAAACCGTATAAAACGAAGATTCCAAAGAAATAACACTTGAAGCGTATGCGCGAACAAACGTCTATGTTACAGTTTGCCTGTATTGAGAAAAACGGCAAAGAAGTTGAAACTTGTCCGCGGTGTGGCGCTGAATGTTGTCACATAGACTTTTGATCCATCAATCCAATACACTGTTTAATACTGAAGGGCAAAACGGCTACTTTTTCGTAGCAATGATAGCAGTAACTTCTATTTTAAAATATCTGTGAAAAGTAGCAGTTGAAAATAGCAGCTTAGGAAAAATAACTTTGTAAATGGGAGTTATTTGTTCCTAACTTAAAAAAAATGTAAAAGTACCATTTTAAACTAACTTTTAATTTTTATAGTAGAGCGGTAGACTGCCGTTTGAACTTGGTAGTTCATATTATAACTGTCGGAAAACTTGTATATAAGCATCGGAGGTTTGAGAGATTCAGTTTTAAATTATCTTCGCGAATACTTAGTACAAATATGATTAAGAGTTAATAGTTAGTTGAAATGCCTTCAGCTATAAATGATAACTATTTGACAGTACAAACGAGGAGACTATTAAAAATACGTATTACGTAATAATTGCTTCGGATTAAAATTTATGAGCTTTAGGCATCTTTGGTTCAGGTCCGTTCTATCTCCATTTAATAATGAAAATAATAATAATAATGACATAATAATTATTTAACTGTTAATGTGGTGAATCAGACCTGGATAGGATATGGGAGAGTAGTGGCCGTTGTCTTTGTTAAGGTACTATCCTTACGTTCGTTCGGTGAAACTGAAGAAAACTGTTTAAAATCTTAGTCAGGATGGTCAAGAGGAGAATTCGAACGCCCGGTTCCTACCTATTGCGGACCCAAAACGACAAGCTAAGAAAAGACACTTTAATTTTTCTCATATCTAAAAATCTAGCGAGAGTGCTTCACCATAAAATACCTGTTGCCCATTAGCAGGCATATAGATTACTGTCACATATATATATAGCAGTGACTAAAAATATTATTGGTGTGTACAAAGGCAAAAAGGGAATAAATAATATTCCTAATATAACACTAATATCTGTTTTACTATTTCTAATGTAAATTAACCTAAATTTAAATTGACTAAGGTGAATTTTAGGTAGTATAAGACGGGTTGCCCGGGTCAAAGGTGATTGAGTTTGGCGCTCCCCCTACATGGTTCCTAACCTAAACATTTTTTCGTCTAGTGTTTTAAATAGCTATTTCTAACTTTTCCTTGTAAAGTGGGCCCCTGTGAAAATTTCGCCTCTAGGCCCGCGCCAACCCTGGTTAAATCTATCCACGCCTCTAGGCCCGTGCCTAGTGGTAAATCTGGCCTTGGCTAAATGTAGCCACAAAATGGTACAGTTCCCTTCACTGCTTACTGGCAGGATCACAGACAAATTAAAACCAATTCCCGACTAGTTTGCATTCCAAAGTATCGACTATGTTGTTAGCATATGCAAACGACTTTCACTTTTAAAATCATTCTCTTGTGTTCCCAGTAGATAAGTGCTTTTGCTTGTCGCTTTGTAAGCAAGGGTGCAGGTTTCAATTACTAGTGAGGCCACAACCCACACAGAAAAGAAATAGTTCCTATGTCTATTACGGATGGATTAAAAAATTCGAAAAATGCTAAATTTTCATTACACTCTTAAAACATTAAAGACTAATTATTGGTACCTTTAGGTCACATATATACCTACGGATCGGGCAGTCATAGCTCAGTTGGTAGAAGTATTAGTTTCACGTTCGAGACGTTCTTGTTTCGATCCCAGCGGTAGATCATAATGATTGACTTTTTCCACCAGTCGTACCACGAGAATGACGGGATGCTACCCCAAAATAGGCCCTGGTCGACTCCCTCTCACATCCTTTTCCCTACTCTATCCGGGTCTGAACCATACACGCCTAGAAGCTATAAATAAATCAAACTTAATTAATACATACGGACAGAATACCAAATTAGCATCATCACTTTAAGTCTGATTTGTCATGTAAGTATTGTCTTACTCAACAAGGACAATTTTTACGATTAATGTGGCATCCTAACAAAGGACTCGGGTATAAATTCGAAGCAGAGTGCGGGTACATAGGCAACTCGGAAGCGGACTCTCCCTACCGTGACCCATAAGCCATCCCATAATCTCCGGCTTTCTCATAAGTTTCGGCTCGTATAGTTGAAATTGACTGTTTCCTGCGACACTTCTTTTGCTATGGAAACCGGGAGCTTCTTGCCCAAACAATACGTAGCCATACATCTATATAGTATCACCAAGTTTTCTGGAGGTATATATAAAATGAGTCTTTCAATACCACTGAACGTGGTATTCCTATGGAATTATGGAAAATAATAGTGTGAAAATCTAGTAGCTATCAGTTTGGCAAATTGACTAAAAATTTAGATAGTTGTGTGGATTGACTGACCAAAAGTATTATGGTAAGCGTCGCACATGTTGCATGATGAAAGGAAAGCTAATACATCACCTGAAGAGTTTCAGAGTCATAGTTTTGAGTTCTCACCAAACATCCATCAACTCCCAGTACTCTTGTTTCTTCTCTATTTGGACAAATTTCTAGCAGTTGCCATGACGTCATAACTTAAATATGTCCATTACGTTTCGCTTCGAACACATTTCCGGGTCAAAAGGGGTCAGTTAGGACATTTGACCATACCGACATTTGTTTTATTTTCAAATCATTAGGAAGAGAAAACCCAGTCAGGAGATTTGACGTGATGGAGGGCTGGAGCATACCTACACCACATCTGAAGCAGAGCTGAAAAGGATCATCGGGTCAAGTTTGGACGGGGTCGATACTCGGCACCCGGCCTAACTTGTTGACCCGGAACGCAAACCAAGATTTTTAATTCTTTCCTTATTACACACTGTTGCGTTTGAAAAATGTTACTTTCAGGGGTGACCATGACCCCCCCCCCCAGTGCACGCCCAATCTCGAAAAGGCTAGTATAACAGAATGTTGTGTTTGAAATATTAAATATGATACAAGCTTACTTACTCTATGACCTACGGAACTCACAAGTTCATCGCCGCAGTAACAAACGTTCACCATAGGATTCTACCCTGGTTCAGATCAAGCCATTTTTCATCATAAATACCTATTTCTCGAAAATGACTTCTAATATTGTCCTCCCAACGGTCACTTCCCCTCCGGCTTTCTAATATAATAAACGCATTAAAATCTTTTAAAACAATAAAAAAATGAAGTTCCCGTATCTAATATTCGTGATAGTGCAAATATCATCAAGGAGTCACCGGGTCAATTGGGTCATTTTTTAAATTTTATTTAAGACCTTTAGGCAACTTTGGCTCGGATCTCAATTGGGTCAAGAGTGGTCACGGAGTCAGTCAGATCAACAACGGATTAATTGGGTCAGCGGGTCATTTCGGAGCGGATTAGCTATATCTGAGTCAGGCCGGGTCACCACAAGTGATCTGATTTGAGATCTCATCTCTAGAACAGTAGTAACACGGAACCTTCACCATTAGATCAACGAGGCTGGGGTCTATTTCCTTTCATCCTGTTTATTTCATTCAAGCCGTTTCAACAAAATCTTGTTTTATTTTTAATGTATCTTTTTTCCCCTCTTAAAATTTAGCAAATACGACGAAACCTTTGAATACGTTTCATTTATTATAAAGTAGCCTGAATAACACAGCATACAGCGCCATCTCTCTTCAGGTAGTTCGGCTCTTAAACGATGAATAGTTTAAAACAATCATTTCTCGAACCTGGTTTAGTATGTTTTGTGATACGGAACAGATCCTATCGAACATTTTTTTTCGTAAGTTGAAAGAAATAAAAAATTGAGGGAAAAGTATATGAACTTTTTGTTGGAACTATTTTAAACTATGAAATATTCTTGCAAGTAGTTCTATAGAAGGCGATCAAGGTAACCCAAACAGGTCTATTGTTTCTCCTTGAACTATTGAAAGTTTCTCTCTTGTAAACAAAATAGACGTGATACGTACGGTATAACCAACCCTCGCACACACACACATACGCTTCTCTTAAGTTGCGAAAAACTGACGGCGCATTGCGCGTCGGGGGCGCTCTTCTCTGACAGGCACATAACAGAGAATCGGGACGGGGCGGAGAATTTCGATGTCTCTCCCGAAGCCAGCCTACTCGTGAGTAGTTCCGAAGTGCGTGTGTGGTGTGCGGCGGGAATGTAGCGTTGTCAGGAACAGTATCCAAAGACGCGACGAAGAGTGTGACTGACTTCGACGCCCCCCCTCGTCTCTGTCTTTGGAAACTTGTTTTGTTTAGTTTCTCCGAACCTGTTTCGTGAGTGTGTGTGAACGAAAAGTGTTTACTTATTTGTGCGTGCGGGTGTATTGTTCTATAGCACTACTGAAACATAAAAAAATAACAGCATCCAATCTGCGACCCATTACACATACCCCGTTTTCTTAAACAAAAATAATAGTTGGAAATTGAAGCTTCATTTGATTTCGTCTGTTTTCGGCAATTATCGTTATTAATTGTTAACCACCCTGATAAAGGTCGTAAACATCTTTTATTTGCCTACAAAACCACTAATGCGTCCTACAGGTGTATTCTTCGTTGCTAAAATCTAAATTATTTTACGATAAATGATATTGTAATACTAATTATGGGTTGATAAACAGTTAGAAACATTGTTTTTATTTTGTTTTTATCTATCCACATTTAGAAAGTAATTTCCTCTAAGTTGTTCCCCTCTGTGTGTGTGTCAGTGCTTCGTGTTCCATACAGTGTAGGCGTACACACATATGTATATAAACATTTCTTCTTTTCTAACATGTGATTGTGCTACTGTGGATTAGTTTTCGTGGTGATGCTTCTACTAGGAGATCAAAACCCAGCATCCACGTGAAGCCAAACACAAGGTAAGTGTTATGCTTTTGTTGGGGGAGCGAGGGGGAGTCCAATATGTTGGAAACATTGATAATATGAACATAATTCTTAATAGTCCTCAGAATATTTTAGGAACTTTTTGAATCTCGTTTCTTCCACCTGTAATAAGACTAGAACTCCAATTAATGCAGAATGAAAAAAAAACTAAAGCTTGATTTAGCCAACAATTTTCAAGCTGGTAACACTGCAACCTTTTCTATTATGGTATTTTTAGGAACAAATTCAGATTAGGGTAAGCATGGTCAGATTAATCCAACCTAAACTAACGAAGTTAGTCCAAACTTACTTCAGCTAACTTAAACTAACAAATCTGAATCAAGAAGAAAATATGAAATGCTATCAGAATGTTAAGAGTAGAGTCACAGGGAAAGATATTCCGGGAACATAGGATTTAGTTTCTTATTGAACTTATATTTAACAACCAAACAGGTAGCTATGTTTAAGCCGTGACATGTCAGTGGGACGTTACATGGGAGGGTTAACCTATACGCTGTTTTTCTCACCCACAGATGCAAATATAATATTAAAAGTTATGTCCCCGGAATATCATTTTCCATGACTGTACAAGAACCCGTGCTTACCATAATCTGGAATAAAGCCGTATTTTAAATTAAGGCACTTCTGTGTAATTGAGTATATTGTGTATTGTACTATTGTATCTCGGATTTGCATTACTTTCTTCACTATTACGCCGATTAGACGATAATATGCAGCTTACTGCTAAATCTTTCTCAATAGTATTTCTGTATTTTATCCACTCAGCAGATTATCAATGTTTAACAAATGAACGATCTCGAACTTGGAGCCCTGTACTACGATAGTTCTAATGGAAACAAAAATCTTCTTTTAAATCCTCTGGGTGGATAACAAAGGGGCAGGGTGAGGGTAAAATTAAAACTCCACAGAAATATTTGGGGTCATCCTAAGTTTGTGTCACTGCCCTAAGGTAAAATTAATCTTGTATTTACCTTACTCTATTTAGCTGTCAAACATACAAATAATTATAATTGATACATCTACCCTTATAACACTTTTTCGTAATTTAAATTATAAATTAATGGGTACTATTCCAGATTAGGGTAAGTGTGCCCTTATATTCTTAACCTTTCGATACAATATAGTAAAATGTTTCTGTTATTTAATTTCAAATTCGTCAATTTGGTTTAGTTGAGGACATTGCCGGAAAACATATGTGCCCTTGCTTTTTTTAGCAATCGCTTTAAACGATCCGCCGTGTTCTTTTCTATATGTCCTGCAAATTTCAAGTCAATATATCTTATTCGTTAGCTTGGTAGAAATACATATGTAGAAAAGTTTCCGCAAGTACACACTGTCGCGCGTCTTGCTTTCGGACCGTGCTGGCGGACAAAACCTCAACTCGACTATGATAAAGTTTTGTTCATGGTTCAGCAATGTGTTTGATGTAGTACTTCTTCACATATTTTCCGTCAGAGGCCAATCATGTGCACAGTGCGAGAGAAACTTTGGTCTAGTTAGATCACACATAAGAACAAGTGAATTAGGAATTATCCCGTCTCCGGGAGAAAGACGTTCTTTTCGATTGAAACTGAATGGGAGAAATTATTACCATAACTACAACGGTGTGAAAAATGTTTTTGGCGGCCACTTTGAATCCACGAAGGTGACTTTTTCGAATTGTTGTAATATTTTTCTTAATAAGAGTCTTGATAAGAGTCACCGTAGCTCAGGCGGTAGCGCGTCTGACTATGAATCGGGCGACCCGGGTTCAAATCCCTGCCAGGACACTGGAGACTTTTCTCACAGTGTTCCCATGCCTTGCGCTCTGAGGTCCACTCAGGCTCCTATCAAATTGAGTACAGAGTGTCCTTTGTACTCCTGGGTACCTTGGAAAGGTAAAGGCGGTCGAGCGTGGGACTGACCACCCCCACCTCACCTCGTACCGTAGGTCAAGAAAATGTGGAGCGCTACCTCCACATCCCACATGCGCCGTTAACGGCGCGTGCGTCTCGCACAGGGGATAGCTTTACCTTTACTCTTGATAATACACTTTTATGCCAAATTTCGGATCTCTAGCTGAAACGGTGTTGAAAATTAATTTTTGAAGCCCACCATTTTGGGTCCAAGATGGCGTCTTTGGAAACATTTTGTAATATTTTCGTAACTTAATGGTGATGATGTACCGTCATACCAAATTTCGTTTTTCTATCTCCAGCCGTTTAGGCTGTGTATTCTATGAAAATTTCATTTTGGCGGCCATTTTGGATCCAAGATGGCGACTTTTTCAAAATTTTGTAATATTTTCTTAAATCTACTGGTGATGATGTGCCGTCATACAAAATTTAGTTTTTCTACGGCCGTTAGGCTGTGCGTTTTATTAAAAAAATAACTATGGCGGCCATTTTGGATCCGAGATGGCGACTTTTTCAACATTTTGTAATATTTTCTTAATCTACTAATGATGATATACCGTCATACCAAATTTCGCTTTTCTAGCTCCAGCCGTTTAGGCTGTGGCACCATGAAATCTTTGATTGCCTGTAAAAGGGCACATAACATGAATACACAATTTTCACTATATTTTCACGCAAACTTTGAATTCTATGAGGTTAGTTAACAGTTTTCAAATCTGATTCTATGCACTTCATACCGGTGTCAACGACATAAATATTCTTTCATAAACTTCTTGGTAACATTCAACTTAAATCTTTACCAGCTGTATACCAAAAATTCGTTTTTGCGCTATGTGCCCTTCTTCCGGTAATGTCCTCAGTTGAGGCAAGTTATACAATTAGTTTAAGTCGGATTACATTGAGGTAGGTTAGGCTAGCTTACATTATTACCCTAAACTGGATTTGTACCAGAACGTGTCAAGCGGAAGAAATACAGTTTATGGTAAGCCTACCCAAACTAATCCAACCTTACCTAACGTTACGTAATTTAACATAACTTAAACTTACTTTTATAAATAAACTTCAGCTATCCTGATGTAACGAATCTATAAGCAACCAGGAAAGAACATGAAATTAAATCAAAGGTTTCGTGTTCAGAATTCATGCTTATCCTAATCTGGAATATAGCCCTTGAAGGTAAATGTTACGAGAGATGTTAATACAATATTGCGCTTTTCAGAGAGTAGAATAGTCATCATGTCAGTGTACTCATTTCTAATACAAGACTGGCGGGTTAAATTACAACACACACAGATTATATATATATATAATGACAAGTTTTAAAAATAGTGTTCGTATTTAAAATGATGAAGTTTTGCCGATTAGGATTAAGAAGAATTGTATTTAAGGCGATATGTTATACCAACACAGAACTAATAATTATTTTACACAGAAGTTGACTGAATGCACTAAAGAATCGAGAATAATATTGGTCCAATACACTTTAAGACTCGAGAAGAATTCTGACTGAGCAAACTTTAGAATTCGGAACAATTTTGGCTCAACACTCTAATAAATTGAGGAAACTCTTTGGACTGAATTATTATCTGATTAGTGAGTGAATAATAGTAGAAAGACAAAATGTACGAATTCTTTGTTTAAAAATTCTTCGAGTGTTTCTGAGTTTCGTAAATAACGTCACAGGAAATTTGCTTGCAGGAAGTGGTCTAATTTAAAAAACAAAAATGCTGGAAAGCTGTTATAGTGCATGTGTATTTTTCTTCGAGTAAAGCCGGAAATCACAAATGGAAAGTATATTTCAGTTTCTTTATATTCTTCACAAAATGTGTATTGATTTCATAGTATTTGGCTGAGTCTTATGAATAAAAGATACGAGATATCATTACCTTTTGAGTACTGTGTCTAAATTTTCTTAGAACAATTAATTGCGAATTTGAGCTTTCAATGCACTCCAGAGAAAGTTTAACCCAAGCAGTTCGCCTAACATTTCTTTATTACATAAGTAGATAATCCATTCAAGAAGGGAAGAACCATTTCGTAGGTGTCCGTACAACTGTACCTCTATAGCGCTGTCAGCATTAAAAAACTTGATAATAATATTAACGCATAAACCAGAATCTTTATGAGGAGGAAAACTCGACGTATTAACTTCGAAAGAATAACGTGACTCGTAAATTCTCGTATTAAAACAGTTTATTCCAGCACCAAGTACTATTATTAAAAATATAAAGATGTACGCTTTTCTCATGCCACAGATACGAGAACTTATCTATATACTTTTTAAAGATAACTGTAAATCCTTAAAAATAATACTCTACATTCCATCCCCCTTTATTATTAACACGTGGTACAAAAATAAAATCGTTCAAAATTGTAAAAATCAATACTTACAGAAGGATAAAGGAAACAGATCTAGTTTGTACGTACAAGATATTAATTTTATTTCATTTTTGAAGTGTTTTGAAACCAATACTGAAAAGAAAATTTTGTGGTTTATGAACTATCTTTGTTCCAAAACTAAAACAGAACAAAACAATTGACTGAAGAAAAATCATGTCAAGATAAAAAAAAACTAAATAACTCTCGGCACGAACAAAGCAAGTTTAGCAACAGATTTTCCTTGGAAACTTTTGTAACTTTCTATTCGTTTTCCATTCCGCCCAACCTTCGATTCATAGTGAACACGAGAATCACGCATATAAACTTGTCCTGTCATTCAACAGAATTTAATTTATCAAATTCATGAATTTTACCATAACATATTTATTATTATTATTATGTATTTATCTAAGCCAATGCAAGGAGGTCTATATCACCCCTATATACAAGAGCAGTGATAGATCTTTACTTACCAATTATAGACTTATTACCATTCTAAATTCTACGCCCAGAATTTTTTAGACCATTACTTGTGAATACTTGCAGTTCAAATTGAAACTAAATTTTCTCAAGGCAGTTACAACTAATCTACGCATTGGGCGCATTGCCACTAGATTCCAGTGTTATGTAATATCTATCGATCTTTCCAAAGCGTTTAATAGTGTAAATAATAACATCTTATTGAGAGACTTTCGAGAATTGGCTTATCGCCAGCATTTGTCAATTGGTTCAAGAATTATTTGACTGACAGAATCTTTAGAATTAAACTTCGTAATTGTATATCCGAAAAAGCTCCAAAAAAGAATGGCTAAGTCCTTTAGGCCCTCTTTTGTTCAATATATACATCAATGACATGTGATGTAATTAGTAATCCTAATTTACACGTTGACGACGTAAAGATATTTAGAGAAGTCAATAACATTACAGATAATTGCCTTCTTCAAACAGACATTGATAATATTGATGAGTGGTGTATTAGAAACAAAATGCAAATTAGTATACATAAAACCAAATGTATAAGTTTTACGAAAAAGTCGCAATATTATGTAAGCCCAAGGTGAGAGACATTGAAACAGAGAAAGTCGAAACTATTAAGGATTTGGGCATTATTTTTTATTCGTTGAACTTTGATAGCTATATCTATGGTACGAATTTAACATCAGCACGTTCATAACATTGTAAGGTAAGTGTACCTATTATGGCCCTGGTCCCCAATATGGCCCACTCCCAAGATCTCTGCAGCTTTCCGTTGGTGCTACTAGATGTTACTGTAAACTATATCCTTATGAGAAGTTAAAGTATTTTTGCACGACTCAATTGCTTGAGAGTGGCCTGAGCGGCAGCAGCATCAGTTGAAGTGGCATATTGAGCACGAAAATGTTTTGCTGTTATTTTAGCAAGGCAAGTAATGTTTCGTTTCTGTATCTATTTTTGAAAACCAATCAGTATAATGCATGGATAATGTAGCTATCAGAGCATACGTGAACATAAAATGTGTGTAACGCAATGCATTGCGTAACTAGCAGGCGCCAGAAAAAGTAAAGATGTCCATAGTGCGCAATATGACCCACCGTGGCACGCAGGCAAGATGAGCCATCTTGGGCAAATGCAGGCATAACTGTTTAAAATGAAAGAATTGGGTATTTGAATTGTTTGTACTGAACACTCATCATTATAATATTTGCCAGGTAATAAGGATAATGCCACGTAATAAGGAAGCTATGAATTCCAATACAAAGAATAAGAAGATTAAAGCCAAAAAAAAGCAAGTCTCATCACGTTTAAAACGAATTTCAGCAGCTTGCTTCTAATAGTCCTGAAGAACCGGCACTGAGTTGAACCAAGACTTGTGAATCTTGGTTTTGTTACCTTTGTCAGGAAGACAGGGTTGCAGACATGCGTCTTTGTGTGTCGTGTAGCAAATATGTTCATGACGTGTGTGTTGGAATCACCGCTAGAGATCACGGACCAATTACTGCTTATTACTATAGTAGTAATAGTAATTGTTGTTGTTCGCGCAATAATAATGCTAGTACTATAATTAGTAAAATGTTGCACTATATGGACTCAGTCTATATAGACCACTAGAGCCTAAACTAAAGCAGATAAAGATAATCTGAGTGCATTTATTACAAGAATACCATGCAGAATGGCTGTAGTCTCAGTAAATTGAAAACAATAAGGTATAGAACCCAAAATCTAAAGTCCGTTTCTCTCTATCGGCTTGTCTTCAGGCGCTAGCGTGCCATATACAAACGGATCTCATATTTAACGTCCATATCATGTGAGAAACAATTAGCTTTGATTGGACCAATCAAACACGACAAACACTTCTACGTCATACACAGAACACATTTACTTGTGACTGTCCTTTGGCAGGAATATCTTTTGCCCACAGGAAAACCCACCACTGTTCTACTGCTCTAACGTACAAACCTACAGCATGTTAGATATTCTCACACCGCACTGACTCGTCGCCAACTATTGATAGCCCTTTTCACTGAATCACTAAGAAGTATGAATATGCTGCCACCTGGTGATATGTTTCGAAAATACTCACGACTATTTCTTGTTATCCCCAACAGATGACCTAATTTAAGCTGAAAAATAATCCAAGTAACATTTAATATAAATCTGAAGAATAACCGGGAAATTCCTGAGAATTCTTTTCTTGAATAATTTTGGAAATTATATTTTTTTTCGTCAATAAATGTTACTAAAAATTTCCACGCGAGGAAATTTGCCTCGTTTACCATAGCCTGGCACCTGGTATCTCGAGTGGAAGCTAATTTTAACCATGTTTCAAAGTAGAAAGTCTTTTGTGATGTCTGAATCAACCTGAGCGAGTCATTGACATTTAATGCAATATTTCTTTTAAAAAAACTTCAGTCTCGTGACCATGGAAACGGTACCTGATTTACCATTCGTGTGGTTAAAGCCCTAAGGGTATTCCTTGATTTGTCTGTCAAGTTTGTGTCTTGTAACCATGGAAAAGTAATACACGGGAAGTTCTGGCCGGCTAAAACATGGAGGAATTTTCATTCTATCGGAATACCAATTCTGATAAGTATAGCTTCTCTCGTTCATACGTAATACGTGAAAACTTGTTTTTCTTAAAGAACCGTAACCATGGAAACAATACAATTTTTCGCCAATCTGAAACTTTACTAACATCCTTTAGCTCAGCCACTATCTCTGTGCGAAAATTGGTGTTCATCGGTTCAGAGGCCTTGGAAGACGAATATGACAAATTAATGTACGTAGCTGTACATAAATGTGAACGTATTTAACGAGCATCTCGTTTTTAACATTGGATGGAGTCTAATAATTCGGAGACCGAAGTTATTTGAATCACTAAAATAGAAGAATAGGAAGATGCAGGGAAGTCCATCCACAGAAATGTTAGCCCGATGGCGTCAGTTGGAAGTACTCTTGCCATAGAACAATTATTATTAAGTATGAACACTAAGAAGTTGGAGGAAATACCTGTAGAGGGCATTGGAGGTGATATGAAATCAAAAGAAACCAATTTGAAGGGGAGATATTCTATTTATCACAGTAATCACAGATGGTATTTCTTGTCTGGAAAGCATAAGAAGCAACATTAATTTGTTAAAGAAATAAAAGACATGCGATCATATAAATTTTCAGTGAGCCCCTAGCATAACGAGTATTGCGCTTATGCTAAGCTGCTTCGAATTTACAGATCATCCAAGTGACGTCACACGTCATTCAGCCAATGAGAATTAAAGCACGGGAATGGGCTGCCTGATTTTTATATATCTTTTGGTGTTTCATTTTATCTTCTGATCAATACTTTAATTTTATTGGGTAGCAGGGAGTTTCGGACGTGACGTCATTGACTCAACCAAGAATATTAGAATTAAATGATGGACCAAAATACAGAAACCTTAATCCGAGCATAACAACGTCAATATGCCATCTTGCGTTAACATTAATATGCACAGCCAGAATTTAAAAGAGTGGGAAAGGCTTAAAATAAAAGTTATCAGCTTGAAAAACCGACCAAATTAGCATATCAATAAGTGAAGTTACGAATAAATAGCACTCTTTTAAATTCTGCGTATGCACACCAAGATGGGAGCCTGAAGTTAGTATTATCGAATTAAGTTTTTTTGATTTTGGTCCATCATCTAATTTTAATATCCTTGGTTGAGTCAATGACGTCACCTCTGACATAACCTATAGTAAGTTTTATAAATGTTGATTGGGAAGTACATATTTCTTGATATTTTTGTAGCATCTTTGTGCTTTTTAGAAAAGAAATCAAAACTTCTTATATTACTGCTTCTGTTCGTTTCTTTAACTGAACAACTTTCTTTCTTCTCTTCATTTAAAATTCGCATTTCCATCTTTCTATATTTTCCAGTTTTTTGAACACATCAACTCCATTCCAAAGTTTTGCTAACATTTCGCATTGCGTTTTGTTGATGTATTTTTTTCCTTTCATAAATGTTTGTTTGTTGCTAGAATTCACAATTATTCTTCCTCTCTTTCTCTATCTCAGTTTGCATACGTTTCCTCTTCCTTATTTTGCATTTTCTTGTTCGTTCAAGAGAGATACAAATTTACATATTTATATTACCAGAAGCGCTATTCCGTGGTTTCCAATTCGTGAGAACAGATACGTATGTTCCAAAATTGTTGAAGATATATGTTTATCCATACTTGCCTGCAGCCACTTTCCTTTCAATATTTCCTTCCTCGTGAGGAAAGAAATGACTTATAGTTTTAAGAACTTATCATTTTTTTCTCTCTCTTTATTTTGGAATTCCATTAGTACGCTAACTACTAGAAAGTTATGGCCGTTGACTTCGGGTAAGCAGAGAGGCGGTGGCGTGGGTTCGTATCAGGATTTCTGCCAGGATTTTCAGTTTGGAGGGTGTAAAGTCAAAATTGAGAGGGTGTAAGTGAAGTTTTGTATGGTTTCTATCGACTTTTCACAGCAACAATTTTAAGATTGGGGGGTATTGTCGAGGTTTTGGGGGTAAACACCCCCCCATAGGGGTGGTCTGACGAAATCACTGGTTCGTATCCCTGTTACGGCACCCATCATGACTAAAGTTTCGCTGAATTGTCTCCAGTCTCACCAGACGAATGTCGGAATAATGTTTTCATTAAGGCTCTGACCGCTACCTAACCTTTCCTATTTGATTTTTACGATTCATAACTTCATATATTCCTTTACTACGCAGTGCGCTGTAAGTAAATGATGATGATGGGTGTTCTGCCCGAAGGCAGGTCCTGACCCGAAAGTTC
Organism: Lepisma saccharinum; assembly: GCA_022664845.1. Taxonomy (NCBI): domain Eukaryota; kingdom Metazoa; phylum Arthropoda; class Insecta; order Zygentoma; family Lepismatidae; genus Lepisma; species Lepisma saccharinum. Next base: position 16,690 of record JAGDQP010002020.1, on the reverse strand, counting down.
CTGGACAAGGTGAACCAATGGTGGCTTGCCATTGCTTTTCATCGTATGAAAATGACGTCATAACTACGGAACATACAGTTGAACGTGGGATCCGAACCACCCCTGATAGAAGAGTAAGATTAAGTCAAACTTGCAGCAAGCTTACCACGTCATGTTTATGAGCTTACGTCAACCTTGTAATGGCAAGTCTAAAGTTTGAATCAAGCTTGATTCATACTCACTGGTTGGTATCTAACAAGTTTGGTGCATCTAGCTTGTTATAACAAGCGTGAAACAAGTCTATGGTGACACTATTTCCATGACGGAGTTAGGGCCACGAAGGCCTTCACTTCCACACAACAAAGATGTCAACGTTCAGCTTGAATAAATATCAATTCAATATAATACAGTCAATTTCAAACTTGAATCAACCTTATTACATGAATCGTAACTACACAAGCGAAAATTAACTGAGAATCAAACTTGTGATAAGCTTCCATTCTATGTATAGTACCTGTGTCCCCACCAAGAATCGAACTCGGGGTCTCTTTATTACAAGACAGTGAGTGTTACCACTCAACCACAAGGGACACTTGTGAGTGTTAACATCTAAATCATTTAAAGCTTTTAACGAAATATTCATTTTTACCATTAATTTAGCTTGTGGTAAGATTACTTTAAGTTAAATTCATGAGGTTTGCAGTATTTGCCATTATCATTTTGTCAATGCCGCTATAAAAAATTCACTTCCACCTTGACTGAAATTTACAAAATGTATTTATTTAGTAAGAAAGAACAAATAATTTTAAACCAAAAATAGCTACATGATTTAGGATAGGTCAATAGGAGGGGCATTGCTCAAGTGCCTGTCCGCTTCCGCCGCCTCTAATTTTAGTTTAAAAATATCTCACATATAAACTTAGCCAGACCAATCTGTGTTCTACACTACGTTATTACACATACAAGAACAAACGTGCGCTCATATACACATGTACTATTCCACATAAGTTGCTGGCGAACATTAATACAATTTTGCGGTTACTGCATTCCATTAAGCTAATGCAAATATATCAGTTAGATAATCGAGATATTGCAATGAATACATGTAATCATCTATTTGATATCTTCCATTACGTTAATATAAATGATTCAGCCAAATTAACCATACGGTAGTTTAGGAAAAACTAAATACCTGATACAGATGAAGACTTTGATCATGTAGTAATTCACTTATGAAAGTCCTGCGATATAATTGATAATCGATTAGTCCATAATCCATCTACCGGTATAATCGATTATTCACGTTTGCTGAATATAAACCGACAACAATGTAAGTAAAAAAAAAAAAAAGTGGAAATCCTGGCCAACTTCCCTAATAGGTTTCTATAATATTCTTACTAATCCCTGGAGGAGAAAGCCAGAATTGAACCTGTAGTGAAAACCAAGAGTGACTTCCTTTCCAAGTTCTCTTCCGAAAACACAACCTTTGTCATAAAAGTTTCAGGACTGAGTTTATAATGCAGTTCGTAGCATTGAAAGTGGTTTCACGAAATTCCGCTCAGTAACAAAGCGGCGAATACGAACACATGGTTTGTAGAACACGCGCAATTTGAGGGACGGTATTTGGCCTATGATATGTATGTATATAATATTAATTTAGTGATAATTATGGCTTTTCTTAATCATAATCTTGGCTCAGATACATTTTAAGTGCGCAAAAACAATTTTAGTCTTGTTTTAACTTCACAGGGTCTGTCTGTTTGACTGTTGGTCTCTAAGAATGGCAGGGCTGGAGAAACAGAGGTTACGGGTCATTGCAGCAGGAGCACAAATGTTTCAGACAAAATAGTGGTTAGCTTCCGCCAATCAGAAATGATTACCAATAAAATGAAGAAGTTATAGAGGAATTTTAGTGTGAAGCAGTTATTACTTTTAAAATCTCAAAAATATTTCTACATTTTGACAGTGAACTTACAATATTCTATGAGAGGGGCTCAGCCCCCTGCCCCTCGTCTGGTTACGGTAGGTCCTAACCAAACCAGATAGGTAGAAACAGACTTCAAATTTGAGTTCAACCACCACGATTTATCAGAGTCTTTTAAATACTCTGGTGACTAAAACGGGCAGGTCCTTTTTAATTTGCTTAGCCTTTTCCATTTATAGAATTCACGCTACCTACACCATTTCCCCTTTATTAAATTGGAATCACGTTCTACCAGGGATTCTGACAGGATTTCCAATTTGGAGGGGGGGCAATAAAGCCAAAATTAGGTATTTAGCAGGATTTCTATAGATTTTTAACCGTAAAAATGTTAAATTTAAGAAGAATGTTCGAGAATGAAGAGTGAAAACACCTCTTCATTGAAAGAGTCTGGCAGAATGCCTGAGACATCCTTAAAATTTACAGTATAAACTAATTTATACATTTTTTTGGTTAACTTGAATTATCCTATTTGGCAAATCGATACGCTTTACGTCACGATATGTAAAAACGTTAAAGCAGGACGATTTAGCCTCTGCCTCTTTCCTTTGAGTAACTCTTTATCTTCAATTTTCCGACCGATATGTATGTTCATTAGTAACTTTCTTTTGTCTTTATTTCAGTACTTGTCTCGTAAGGTATCCCAGTTTCTTTCTGTTACTGTTTTGAAATACTTCTCCACTTTCAACAGTAGTAGCAAATTATTTTTTAAAAAAAATGTTTTGCAACCGAATACCAAAAGAAGCCAGGAATTTTAATTAAATTGACAGGGTAAAAATTAGTAACATCAAACGTACTTCGTTCTATCTTCAGGCTAGAAATATTTGCTTTGACAGAGAACACATTCACACTCTATTTCAGGAAGAAAAATATGGACGTGCACTACACACACTGCACTGTATTAATACCGTCATGGACAAAAAAAAAAAAAAAAAAAAAAAAGACTCAAATTATGTGTCACAGAAAAGGTACGGAAGCAAGAGTGAAAAAACGGGAGATGGAACAGTTGTGCTTCTTAAGATAAGATGAAATTAATTGTATAGGCGGTAACAGTACTATGGCTTACGCCCGTCCCTTGATGTCCTTGTGTAAGACAGAAACCGTGTATGAGAAGGAAAGACACCTATAAATGATAACTATATAGTCTACGAGAGTCGCCGCGGCTCAGGTAAATAGCGCGCGCGCTTGACTACGAATTGGGTGGCTTAGGTTCAAATCCCGGACAGGACGCTGGACACTTTTCTTCAGTGATCGCATGCCGTAAACTGTGAGTTGTACACAACCTTCTATCAAACTGAGTACCAGAATATTTTTGATATTCCTGGGAACCTTGCCAAGTAAAGGCAATCGAGACTAGAACCGACAACCCAGCATCCACTCGTGCCGTTGATCGAGAATATGTTAAAAAAGCTATCATCACATTTCTTACGATGCTTAAACACATAATCCATAGTTCATGTGCGCTCAAAGTTGCCCATCTTTCCAACATTGTGGAAATGCGTTTATCAACCTTTTGTGGACAGATGCCATGGCGCCAAATAATTGTTTATGTTTTCTATAATTCGACTACGGTGAAGTCATGACTTTAGTTAAGAGCAGTATGGCAATATTTAGCTGCTACTTTGTAAAAAAACGGTTTCTTAAAATCGAGAAACAAAAGCTCTTATCTGTTCACCGAGAAACACTGTTCTTAGAAATGAGATAACAACAATTTAATTTAAAATGAGAACATGCTGGTTTGGAAAAGAGATAAGTTACCTTATTTTCAATTAAGTGAGAATGTTGTTATCTAATTACTAAGAAAAGTGTTTCTCGGTGCACAGATAAGAGCTATTTTTTTTCTCAATTTTAAGAAACCGTTTTTTTACAGTGTACCTTCTGCGCAAAATCTCCATAAAATTGAGAAAAAGCACACACTGAAAAATCAAACTACATTTTAGTGCACAATATATTCCGAAAATGTATTAACAATATGTCTCAGTTCTACAACGTTTTTTAGTTCATAATATATTAACTTTTCGTGAAAATAATATAAACTACACTATGTTCCAAGTGCACAACATGTGACCTTTTGGTGTGCTGATACCCAATTTATACACACAGGAAATGATTTAAAAGTAGCAAATGTACTCAAAGTGATCTGAAAACGAATAGTAGGCAATGTAAAGTAACTGTAAACTAAGTATGAATTAAATGTGTACAAAATATACACTATCTGCTGGAAACCGATAAAATGGCACATTGAGCACACTAAACCTCACCTCATTTTCTGACGTTTATATGATGTTCACATGCGTGCACATAAAATTCATTTTTGGTGAAGTATTTTGAGGTTTTCGTGCCAGGGAATTTTCAATGCAACTGGGGAACAATATAAAATAATCACCTTTGATGGAAGCGACTATTTTACTCCTGAGAAGCACTGGGATCGACTGAAGTTTTCTTCTATCAACAGTACTTGTGTTTTACCAGGGAGACCTCATTAACTTTTTAATTTGCTTCTGAAAATCCTCTGTGATATATATACACAACCCGTTAACCTTTTCGGACCGATGACGTGAATGTACACGTCAAACGTGCTTTGGTCTATATCTCAGAAACTACAAAATATCGAAATGTTTTGTTTTTTTTGCTACGACAAACATATTTGGGGTATTATACAGTATTTTATATTTTGTGTTCATAGATGGTGTACTGACGTCACAGTAAGGTCCCTAACGTGATGGATTTTTGACTTTTTTATTTCTCTGAAAAAAATCTTTAAAAAAATCACAAAAAATCTGTTATTCAACCGAATTTAACCAAACTTTGAGATATTGTAGAAAATAATGTCAGACATATTGGTTAAATACTAATTACTCGCCTAGAAGGATCCAGCACCAAGTTTCATTTGAACGAGGCTTCCAGTACTTTGCCCGTAAATTCTTACGCCATTTTATTCTAAGGTCTATAATAAATACAAAGCTGGATCACTCATTATCCAACTACTATTACAACTTTTGTAGTGTAACAAACAAAACATTATATAAAATTAGATATCCAAACTTTTAAACCCATCTGACCATATACAACATATTATCCCGGAGATAACTGTTGTAAGAATTTTCCCGAAAACTGCGCCAGTGTGTAAAGAAACCACATAGGTCCTGAGAAAGGAAATCCGTAAAAACTTTGGTCCCATTACGACATAGGATTTTTTAAAAGAAAAAAATCCCGTTTTGGAAAATTGCATTGCAGTACGGTTTTTCGCCCTTTCACTCCGTTATGTAAGAAGTTAGTCCCATGATGGATACGCCATTTTATTCTTTGTGTTTTAGCAAAACAGGAGCCCTTATTCACTGCTCTGTGCCAATTATAACCAGAGTTAGAGATGGATGCCCTTTGTATAAAAATGAAAATAAATACAAAATAAATTTCATTTAGAAAACTATCGCTTACGACGGGTTAGGAGGGGGGAGAGGACGCGCGAAGTAACGTTTCAAATGTACCATCCCAGTATGATCCTAATATAACAAAAAAAACTGTAAAGGCTTCCATCAGGATAGCCAGTAGCTGGGATCGAACCAAGGACTTCCAGAATTCTAAGCAATCACTCTACCAGCTAAACAACAGTTGCTTCTCTGCTCAAGAAGTAAAACGTATATATACAAGAAAGTATGGGTACCGAGCAGCCAGTTCTCTGTTGGTAGATCTTTCAGCATTCATGATGTCTTAGGTTTGATACCAACGGCCGAACATCATGACTGAACGTTTTTAAAAGTCACATCAGGCAAATTCCGAGATTGTACCTTCAACTTGGGCACTGATCGACTAATTCTCGCATCTCTTCTCTCATCCTTTTCCTGGCCGAACCGTAGACGTCTAAAGACCATAAATAAATTCAACACTCCTGACGCATTTTTTTGTCCAAGTTAACGAGAGCCAATAGGGACACGTACGGGAGCGCTCTTTAGTCATCAGCAGAGAGAAAGTTCAGACATTAAATACAGCTTAGGAAAAAAAAGAAAAAGTGCGACAATTTTCTCCTCCCTTTCAACTTGCATATTTTAAAATTCTTCTGACCGTTTGTGCATGCCAAAGAGTAAAAAGTTTATTATATCCTTTGGTTTAGTCCTCCCACAGATTGGCATCGAGTAGTGAAAAGAACGAGTTATGTTCATCAAAGGTTCTCTATATTCAGTTATGTCCATTGCTTCTGACACAAATGTGCCTCCGAATTAGTTTATCTGTTTTAATGAATACCGCCCAATTGTCATCAGTAACTGTATTGTGTTGAAGGTTTTAGTTTTGCGCCATACTTTGATCTAACGTTATATCGAATTCTGTTCTTTGGGATAAAGTTTACTAAAAGGTTGCACGTAGCTGTTGTATTAATATAATTTATTTTGAAGTTCTTGGCTTTATTGGTGCTGAAGGTTAAGCCTTTATCAAGCCTCACAAGGGAATAACTCAAATTAATATGCGCTCTTGCCAATGAAACAGTGTACAATCAATTGAGAACCAAAATAAAAAGACAAACCCAAATTTTTAGGGACTTAGAGTCAAAAAGACGGGAGATGGAGAGAAATGTGAACTAGTCCTGTGTAGAAAATAACGCAACCATTATGTTTATACATAGATCTATTCAAAGCAATTAAAGTAATCAAGTTAAAACTTCACGACGTCATACCGAGTAAAAAGCTATACTCGTATCCATAAACAATGTTGCCATTTGCGAACCAGTGTTGCTAACTCAGCACAAATTTACATAAAAATAACATTATGTATCTATTATTATATATTTAAAATGCCAGAATACAATGACAAAGTAAATGTTGAGAACCTAAGCGAGAAGTGTTGCAAACTTTGGTAGATATCAGGAGTTAAAATATCACGAAATCTAGTAATTTCTTTAGCCGACACTGCGCAGATTCACGGAATATTTGCGAACTAAACAAGTGAGGCGCAACCCAGTCAGAGGACTGTGTCAGACATGTACTACCGTCTGGCTTCAGTAACGTGTATCCGATTTCAATTATCTATATGTGATTGGTAAAGTTGCGCAGAGACATTTTCAACAACACCTCAACCATCTTTCTAACCCTAGTAGTTCCTAATATGAAATTTGTCGATGGATTGACGGACACACATGATCTATGTAGTTTTGAACTCGTCTAGCGGAGACCGCTCTAATAACACCTGAACCATCTTCATAGCCCTAATAATTTTTGAGTTGAAAGTTGTAGACAGACGGACAGAGCGGTGATATATTTTCTAAGGTTTCCCACCTTTTACTACTGAAGCCTAAAACCGTTGCTTTAATGTTATTGGTATGCTATGGTATACAATATTCCCCGTATCTTTATTTTATTAAAGCCCTTAAATTTGCTTGCTTATTTATATTAAGAGCAGAATATCAAACAAGGCTCATCAACATGAATCCATTATACTTTGAGTTATGCAAGAAGTAAAAATATAGGACCAAACTACTGCGCTATTCCTTCTTCAAAGCCGGTAGTAGTGGATTGATAACTGCGATATTTAGTTGCTGGTGTATACACAGTTAAAATTACGCCCAGAATCGATTGCCCCTGTATGTTATGCAACCAACTTGACTCGTCAGAGAGGTGGGTGGTATAACACATGCCAATTTTTATATTGCCATTCAGCATTGTTTCTTCAAATATTTCCCTCCTTTTTTTAAAAAAAGAAAGTCCATTGAAATCTGTGGGCTGTGTGATCCATTTGTGCGATTTTTAAAATGACTGTAGGCCGTCATTTCAATTTCAATTAATGTAAAGTGACAATTTTCAACTTTAAATGACAACACGATCAATCTTCAATATATATTTCTTTTTAAATTGTACAGAATTGCAATGATATTCCTGCAACTTTAAATATCCGTAATTCAAACTTTCAACGTAGAAATTTCTCATCATTTAATGGCGTCTATTGTTGCTAATTGTTGATTCCCTGTTTCGTTTATTGTTGAAAGAATTTATAACATTCCTATCTGAATGCTTGAGCTCTTTACGTTTGAATCTGTGCATTAGAATTTCGTGCAAGAAAAGAATGCATTAGAGACTTAGAAGGGTAGTACTGCTTAGAAATCAACGGTTTAAAAATAACCTTAATCTTGTTATTTAATTTCGAAACAGCCATTAGTCTTGAGGAAGTGTTAATAGCAAGGATGTTTTAATAGAGGATATGCGATTTTGCCAACAATATGAAGCCAAGCGTCACAACTTAGTGCCGCCCAGTTAGCCGACTTACTCCAATCAAAAACATTGTTTTCGGCTAAAAAAAAAGAGGTAACAAGCTCTCTAGTTATTCGCTAACCAATCGTCGCCTATGTCGATGATCAGTTGTTTTTTTGGCTTCATTCTTTCTCTGCGCATGAGATGGCTACAAGCAAATCCTCTGTTAGAACATTCTTGGTTAATAGTTATTTCAAAACTGTGTCCAGACACTCTCTGGACATTATTTTATCCCAATTTAACAATTGTCAAGTGACTGTTATAATTTCTTTAAAGCGAATGGTATTCTTTATTGTAATACTGTTCTCCGTTTTCTTCCACTCAAATTAGAATAATTAACTTAAAACAAAGAAGACGCGAAAACCACAGACTCCGCCTTAATGGCGGCTGAAAGCTGGTACAACAAAGCAATAGTGTTTATGAATCGTAAACAATGGACACATTCAACGGACTAAGGTGACAACACTGAGCGTTGAGAGAGCACTAGAATCTTATTGGTTTGCCTATAACTAGCAACCAATACGATTTAAATGCTCTCTCAATGCTTAGTGCTACTTTAGTCCGTTGAATGCGCCCAATGAGTCAAAGGATAATGTGCACAAAACGACACGCTGTTGGTTACGCTATATCAGAGCCATCTTCAGGCTTTTCGTTAAATCTCTGAGAAGAGTAAAGAAGACACTTATATAGAAACATCACGGATTGACACTCTAAAAAGGTATTTAAATTTGCTGTGTAAATTGCAAATAGAGTATTGTACGAGGAACACAGTTACACTCCTATGTACGTCGCCTTGTATAATCAATAAGCAATATCAATCAAACCAAACTTAGTCAAGATACAAGACGTGTAAATCTTCATGTCCAATCGCTAATTCTCCCAACGACAGTGCAAAAAGAAGTTTCTTATATCGGTATCGTTACGCGATAATTAATAATAAACACTATTAAATCCCGTGAAATAATTGTATAGATGAAGGTCTCAGTTACAAGAGATGAACAAACAACATGAATGAGCGTTTAAATGGATTTTCGATTACTTAGAAGCACGTATAACACTGCAGTCTCAACTAAAGAATTCTTCTCATGAACACAAGTAAGAAGATAGAAGAGCTGATAGTGCTTTTGAAGTCATATAGAGAGAAATCAAAGAGAATCTTCATGTACGGCGTTTGTTCCGTTGCGGAATTCCTTTAGAACGCTATATATGGAGGAAAAAAAACTACACAGCACACGTATACTCCCATTGTATGTCAGGAAGATTCTTCATGGGCTATTTATTCAAAGAGTTCCCAATACATACATCGAATATGCTGCCTTAGGAAGATTCGAGAAGTATTTTTATCTTACCAACTATGTTAGCTTTCAATAATGTCTACATGTTTTTCATACCTCAAAATACGATGCTATCTTACACCGTATTCAAATATTCATTAATATTTCCTTTCACTAGAATATAATTGGAGATTTACGTATATATTTCTTCACGAAACCAAGCATTAGCTTCCTCCGTGGTCAAGTCGGTAGCATGCTAAACTTCACTGCGAGAAGTCTTGGGTTCGATTACCAGTGGGAGCTCAAAATTTTCGGCTTTGGCCCCGTATCGTGAGGACAATTGGGGAGTTACTTGAATAGAAGAAGTAACGGACTGTAATCATGAAACTCAGACACATAGACCCTGTAACTCTCTACTTGAACGTAATACAACTGTCTGACAGGCCAGGGTCTCCAAGGTGCTGTCGCGCCACGCAGTTTAATTGTTTTTTTTTTAATTTATCAAACATTATATTTCTGGAAAATATTATTGGCTTATTTCCAGGAATATTTCTGTACTAGTGGTAGTTAAAATACCAGCCTGGAATATATGCTGGAATGTGTAGGTACCGAGTCACTTCTATCCCAGATAGTTTTTCAGTAAGGCTTAGGAAAAATGGTCAGAATTGTCCGGTATGAGGGAAGTTATAACATGTTTAGCCGCTCCGTTATCGATCTAAAAACGGTTATGTTTATCACTACAAAGATCACCACTAGAAATATATGCAGTGATTCTCAAACCTCTTTTGGAATTATAGGTTCTCACGATTTTTTTATTTCTGCAAATAGCAATATGACTGTTCAACATTTTCTTGTCCACTTAAATCCCGAAAATTAAAATATACCTGATGTTAATACGATTTTTATTGGTTGTAAGAAAAACCAACCCTCGATTTTGGGGATCTTTAGGGGTGCCGAATGTCTGTTTACACTTCAAAATAGAACACGATAAACAAAACAAAAATATTAATATAGGCTGTATTAGAATTACAGGCTAGTTACGGGTTATCGAAATAAATATCTGATTTGGGGCTTTTAAAATAAGCATGACATGGGAGTGTCCAACTCTGTCAGACGATGCAAACTTGACGAAAGTTAGCAGCGCCATTGTGAGCTAAAATAAAGCCGTATGCCATATTATTAATGAGCCCTCAGAGAAAAATAAATCCTCTTTTTCTAATGTATTATATACAACTGTTATTAACCATAATATTTTCCAGTGATTGTTAATTAAAAGTTTAACAAAATTGACAGGGCACCAAAATCAGTCATAAAAGTTCATTTATCAAAGTTTGTGCAAGGTTGGAGAAAATGAGAAGTTTACGTAAAATTTATACCATATTCTGTAAGAAATACCTCTCATTTCCGTTAAATTATAACAAAAACAACACGGTTCTTTTCTGTTCTTTTTTACTGGTTTTTCGGTAAAGCACTTCTCGCTAATAAGAATTTTTACTGCGTTTGCTTTACGTAAGAGCATGGTTTATTATATATCTTGGAAAAGAGCACCATCTTGTGTCGTATTACGACCCTATTTTGTCTTATCAGTTGCTAACCAGAAACTTCTTTTAATTTAGTGTCCTTGCTTTTTATGAGAGATTCGTCTCAGCATTTCTGAGATTTTCTTTTTTCAAAGTTTTTTTTTGTATCTTCATTTTGTTGTTAAGTTAATATTGAAGTTTTCATTCTCATAAGAGGTAAACATTGAAAAGATGTTTCGAGTTTCAGTGACATAGAGGTAATATCCAAGATGGCGGTGTAAAACATATTATATCGAAAGAGTTTTATTTGCAACAAAGTTCTATTTGTCCTGTGATAATAAAGAATAAAATACAAGAAATTCTTCGAATACTAATATTTTCTGGCTTTGAATATGTATATTCGGATATTTAGCTTGTAGCATTTTCTTAAATTTATCTCTTATGGTCAAACGTTAATACCTGTGTGACACGTAATTCACTTACAATAATTTTAGCCAGTAAAACTTTGGTAAACTTTATTTTTAGATGGGCCAGTCTAGTAACTTTGGATTTCGGCCCGTCACGATTCGCCTTTAGCTGTTAAAATCCACACCCATGTCCTGCCGGGACTTGAACCGGCTATCTTTGAGCTTGCCGCCGCAGACCACTCGGCCGGCAATTTTAGCCAGTGTCTTTAGTAATTACCAAAATGTATGTTGCGGATCTTGTGTACAATTATAGATTATCACATGGCCTCCGGAAAAGCAAAAATTACCAGAGGACATACATATTGCAAATGTAGAACGAAATTTTTTCGAAAAACCTTACCTGTATATTTTGCTTTTTTAAAAAAAAGTAAAATAAGCACAAAAGAACAGCACAGATGGGGGAACTATTTGCACGGCGGAGGGAACAAATGAAAAGCGATACACGACTCTGAAGGAAAGTAGTTCTCGCGGCACTGATCTCTATGTAAGTGATACTGGACTGATCGATGCAATTAAAAAATGGTGTGAAATGAGGGAGCGTGGCGTGTATCAGTTGACAGCAGGCGATCACTCCAAAATCGTATCTTAGAGCTCGATGTACCGTAATTTGCGGGAAAACGCAAAAGAGTGCGAACGTACTTTGTTAGTGGAAATGGTGTGTGATACGCGCTTAATATTGAGGGAAATACATTCCGATTCTATAGTTTTTAATAGCTGATATTCCGCTTTATAAAATGTATCGTTGGCGGGCAAATGTGGAAGTAATATCGATTATAATCTGTTCCGCACGTCGGGTATATTTAGCGACTCTACCCTATCAGCTTGACCAAACAATATAATTGGTACCTCTATTGGCCATTTCTGGTTAGTCACCTCCGGCTCATGCCCCATAATTTAGTTTCGGGGCTCGAGTATATCCAGCGACATTACTCATAGAATATGAGTATCAGTCGACTGAGCTTGGCAAGAGAAAATGACTGATACCCATATGTTAGTCATTTCCGGCTCGTAGTACATAATTCTGTTTGTTAGGATAGGATATATTCAGCCACCGTACCCATACAATAGAATCAATTAAATCAGATTGACAAAATAAATTCATTGAAACCGGTATTTGCCATTTTCAATTAGCCGCTGCCAATTCATATCATATTCCTGGGTATTCCTCATTCACGGAAATTAAATTACAGACTATGAACCGGAAGTGACTAACCGGAAATTGTCAGTATGGGTATCAATCGTTTTCTCTTGTCAGGATGAATCAAGTGGTGTATATATTGTGAAAAAGCATTGCCGTTCAACCATCCACGCTAACGAAATTTTTAATGTACCGGGTTATCTCGTAAGTTGAGTCGTATATGCGATGATCGCTGCAATGACGCCATCTGACGAGCGAACATAGAAGAAGACGACACGTGCCATAGCTGAGCCATACAGGGCACTTAATTCTGCAGCAGTTTGTAACAGGAGAGCGATCTACTCCAGGTTTTCGAAGTGTGGGTTGTGTTTGATCATGTCAGTGTCGGAGGACCACATGCGGCATGTCATGCTGTATGAATTTCACCAGAGACATCCAGCCAGCACAGTGGCACGAAAAATCACTGGCGTTTATGGTCAGGGTGTGGATGTGCTGTGAATGTGCAAAAGTGCCAGAAGTGGTTCAAGAGGTTTCGGTCTGGAGACACCAGCCTCACCGATAAGCCCCGAGAAGGGAGACCTGTGCAGCTGGACAACGATGACATGCGAGCAGCGGTGGAGGTAAATCCAATGCAAACTGTTGAAGAACTGGCCAGCTAACTCTATGTCACGCATTCGACCGTTCTTCGTTATCTGCAGGACCTTGGGTACGTGTCGAAACTCGGAAAACGGTTACCTCTGTGGGCTACAAACTAACGGCATTAGCTTCGGAATGTCAGGAGGCATGCACGTAAGTTAGAGATTTACTGTCGACTATCCTGGGTAAGGCTGATCAAAGTTTTCTTCAGTTCAACTAGACGAATATCAGAATGGTATCTACACTAAGACCTTGCCTATTCCTTTCCTCGGAAAGGTGTTTCAGGCAGTAGCATCCCGCTCTGGAGGAGAATTTTCCGTTATGTCATTCATTGCCTCGAATCTCGTTTTGACGTTAGCCATATAAATTATTAATTTGTTCTTTCTCTTCCTTGGAAAAGAATTTGTTTACGAAATATACTCAATTTCAAAAAATTGCTTTGGTGGATGTAGATTGTGATTTTAAATGCTGCCAATTGTGATAGTAATAAAAAAAGAGAAATATTCTTGTTATTAGTTTTTTGGGTATAGGTACCAGGTTAGAGTGATCAGAACTTCGATGCTACGTGTCTTGCCGACGAGACGTGATTTAGGCTGTCTCGTCTCGAAAATATCTTGTTCAGAGAGTGTCTCGTCTCGAAGAGATGTATACTTTGCATTACGAGAGCTCTGTCTTGTCTCGTTTTCTATAGCCATTTTCTCTGTCTCGTCTCGTCTCGTGGCAATTCTCAGAAGAGGACTCACTTAAAATCCTTAAGACATTTCCGAAGATGATTTAGCCCTGTGTTTATATATATATCTTCTTCAGAAAATGTATCTTCAGGATTCTCGTTTTCAAAATGCAATGTTAGAAACTATCCAATGCCGTCATGGTCATGAACTTGTTCTAAGCTATGAAACAATTGAGACACGTTTTTGAATCGTACGAATGGGTAAATAGTTTTATAACAGTGTTCTTGAATAAAAAAAAACTAATACATTGTAATAATATTTCTGTTCTAATCTTTGAAAATCTGTTCAGAGAATAAGCTAGTTCTCTTCTGAAAGCTTTAGATTATTTAGGGGACTGGTTTTACTATTTTCTAATATAAACTTAGTAAAGTCTTCTTTACTTTCGTTAGATCACAAACTTATTTTATGCTATCTCTACCAGAACTTGTGTCACTGAGAAATGTAACTAAAGCTGTTTTTACAAGACAAAAAATAAAATGAAGCTACGGCCATCTTGTATTTCAAAATTAAAATAAAAAAAATCATAGGTGATTTCTGTAATGTCATCAGGCATATACAAAATGTACGAACTTCCAAGTCAAATGAACAATGGTGAAAAATTGATCCCCACATTTGAACAAGACATAAAACCGGCACAGAGAGACTAAGTTAATATTAATAAAAAATGTTGTAGTAAAAAAAAATGTATAGTGAATTTTTGTTATTGGCAGGTTCTGTATTCGCGAATTTTCTTATTCGTTGGAGATAAATTCAGTAGCAACATTATATTCTATAAATAATTATTTTCTTTTGCCAATTTAGAAACATGATCAGGAATATGGATTGCTAAAGTTGTCACTTTTCTCTGCATAAATTGCACAAAAGTGTTCATAAAGTACTCTAATGCTTCAATAAACATTTCATCTCTCGTATACGTCTCACAGATGGCAACAATTCATTCTGTACTTCACATATGATCAAGGGGTTACCAATACGGCTTAAGGCAAAGATACCAAAAGTCTATAAATAAATTTAATTCAAATAACTAATAAACATACCTAGTTTCTTTAAAAAAACATTTTCTACCAGGTTGGCAACACTGAGAACATAATGAAAACAAATTGTAGTTTCAAACATCTATCCTATTGATAACAGATATCGAGTTCCAACAACTTGTTTTTATTTTAATTCATTACTTTTATTATTTATTGAGATTTTGTTATTTTCCCTTGAAAGATGGTTTGGGGTTAGAATGCTGTCTGTTGAACTAACTATACCGAGCGGTCGTCGCTCGATGGTAGAACGTATTAGAATTCAGGAGGTCGTGGGTTCATTCTGATAGGATTTTCCAGGGTTTTTCCTCAGCCACATAAGGAAAATGCCGGGATGGCACCTTCAACTTAGGTCCTGACCGACATCATCCCGCCTCATTTCCCCTCACATATCCCGCCCTAAATCATAGAGTACATCGTGATGTATGCAATACTTATAATTCCTATGCATGCCAAGTAGCTCCAGAGATGGTGCTATCAGTTGTTTTATTTTAGTCTGATTTTTCGAACTAATATGGTATACATGTACTATGGTAAATATATGCGTTTATCTATTCTTATCTAGTTTTTGTTCTTGTTGTTGTCATTGTAACTTCCTAAGAGACAATTCTTTGTAATTCGTTTTATAACATTGTAACTCTCTGTACGTTGTATAATTATCTAATTTTTATAACCAGTCGACAATAACAAGTCAAGTACATAACTGTAGCAAGTGTTACCCTAAATAAGCAGATCTTTCTGAACTAACAATTTAGTCCCACTATGTTATGTTGCTTTTAATACTTACCCTCCTTTGGGGAAGTTTCTTTCCGAAGCAGAACCTTCACATTAAGCGTTGGTATACCGAGCTGCCCGGGCTAGAGCGTTGGCGCAGCATTCGAGGTTCAATCTCAGTCGTCGACCATGCTGACTGAGGTTTTTCCTCAGTCACATCAGACAAATGCCGGGATGGTACCTTCAACATAGCCCCTGCCCGATCCTTTTCCCTCCCCTATACCGGCCTGAGCTTTACCGTAGATGCCTAAGAGCCATAGATAAAATTCAAAATAAAAGCGATGGTGAAGGTTGCTTATCCAATCAAAATCTGCCAAACACGAGTAATAAAGATTGGACGTTTATGTAGGAGAAAAGTTGAATCCTAGTCTTGTCTTATGCTTACTTAAAGTGTAGGAGCACCATTGAGCCCAGGGAACTCTAGAGGCTTTACGTATGAGCGGAAATTGATTTTACCCCACGAAGTTGTTACGGAAAACCTGACCGGAACTGAAAATCAGTGACCTATATTATTTCTCCTCATAAACATGTGTGTTATCTGAACTTGTGACCGATCCCATCATATAAAAAATCCCTTTCGGTAGGCCTACAGGCTGAGGTAGATTTCGAAGTTTCGCTGGGAGCCGGGGCTCGCCCCCCAACTTCAGTGCTTTTGAGAGGATGCGCCTCCTTTATCTTAACCAAAATCTCCCTGCAGCACTACACCACCACGGAGTACACCCCCAAAAGGGAAGATTTGCCCCATTTATTGTAACCTACTCTTGGTCATACACCTTCATTGAAAATTTCGTTTCTCTACCTTCAATGATTTGGAAATTGGGTTTTTGGGGCGGCCATTTTGGATCCAAGTTGACGACTTTTTGAAAGTTTTCTTATTTTGTCGTGACCTACTTGTGATAGTACAACTTCAAGTAAAATTTCAT
>JAGDQP010002019.1:63309-111080 GCA_022664845.1 Lepisma saccharinum | reverse complement strand
ATAAGCTTATTCTAAACATATATAGTTTACAATTACTTTTTTAAATAAGCTATTTTATAATAATAGATCAGCCTCCTCATGAATTCTTCGCTCGAAATTAAACTAATTTTAAACACTGTAGTGAGTCATTTTTTCCAATTTGCATAAAATATATTACATTTTTGTAACAGCTATGCAAGAAATAATTCGCAATAGAAAAACATGTGGAGTAAAACCGAATACTAGCCGGTTCTGCTCCACCTGACATGTCCGATTCACCCCACACATAGGTTATATAAAACATACCTTTGCCTAACTAATTGATGTGACAGGTATAATCATTTAGTGTAAAATAAATCCTCATATAGCACACAACAAACAGTAATATTTACCTGCTCAGTCACTGTTGCAGTGATTCTGTAAGGGTCTGTAAAAATCAAACCAAAATTGAAAAGAAAACACAGGCAAACACAACATCAGACGCCTACGCTAAACGAATGACTGCAAGTAAACGATGTAATTGCCACTCCTTTTTCGTCACTAGTTGAACTTATTACAATCGTCACCCACACGTAACCTACACTGACTAATCAGAAATCAAGATACACGGTTACATACATCCATCCAGTTCTTTCCTACTTACCCGTACTTAAATCATAAAGGTTAGAAAAGCATTGATACAAGTTCGAGCCGAGTTGGCAATAATATGTTTGTTTTTTTACTAAAGGATATTTAAGATTTTCTTAATGTTAACCTGTCAAGTTAGTAAATAAAAAAATCCTTGATGACCCTTATAACACTAGCTTGAAATTGCCAGAACCATAATCTTCAACTGTTAAGTACGATGCTTATGATTTGTGTAGTTCACTAGTCTTTTTTTTTAATCGGCCTACTGCAAAAATAGGGGCCCCTCGGCTTTCATCGTACCCTACCATTACTCATAACTAAGTGTTCGGTATCAAGTGTCCTTACTATAGATGGGCTGGAAGAGAACGAGGGAGATAGTTGCTGCATTACGTGAGAAGGACAATTAGTTCACAAATTCAAAGGAATGTGTAGAATTTCAGGTGTCCTGTCCTTGTAGGCCAATTGTCGTGTCGACCACCAGTCTTTGTCAACCAATTATCAGTTGATCAATTGTCAGGTCGACTATAGGTCTGTCAATCATTTGTAGCAGACTCTTTTTAAAAATGCTAATATTCCTGTACTAATGTTTAGTCGTGTCGACCAACTTTCCTTGTTGATCAATTATCGTGTCGACCATGTCTTTGTCAACCAATTGTCACGTCGACTATAAGTCTGTCAACCATTTGTAGCAGACCCATTAAAAAAAACTAATATTCCTGTAGTAATGTTTAGTAAATATTTTATTAGACCAAATAAATTTCACCAATGGTAACATACTATCGGTTTGGTCCACTCTTTCGAACACAGTCAGATCTAAGTAATGTTATGGTCACATTTATGAAGAAGTATTTAGTTAATACTGTGTTAATTAGAAATAAACTATGGATGTCATCTTTGTCCATAGTTGTGCAAAGACGGACTACTTTGAGTGCATTATAATTCGGTTTAATTCTGTCCTGAATGTGCATGATAATTAAACTGTTAATGTTGCGCTGTAGAGGTAAGATATCAACGTAGTAAACAGTATATTTGATGCCTAGCTATATTTGGTTGTTTAGTTACAACTTTACGAGGCGTTTAACAAAAATAATTATTACGCAACACCACAACTTCATTTGACACGCCGTTCGGCAGACTGATGCAGGAAGGTTCCCGCAAGAGATATCTAGCGGCGGAAGCATGCACTACAACAGGTCCATCCACCAGAGAATGATACCGGTTTCTTTTGGGTCCACCTAGTATATATGCGAGAATCAACTTATCTCGTATGATAGTAAGCTTCTTGTTTTTCAGATTCGTAATGGCTGGAATTCCCATTCTTAAAGGAAATGTGTTTGTGTTACCAATACATTATAATAAATTACACATATTCTAATGAGGTTGAATGTCGGTAAAATTACACGGAGCAGTTGATAGGTTTCTTTCCGTAAAATAATATAATTCGTAAATGTCTAATCGACTTAATTTGGTACTGTTAATAGTGAAAAGCTCTAGTTTGTTATGGTTTCAAGAAAACAAAACAAATATTGCTGCGAATACACTGTCATGTATCTTACACATCTCCAGGTTATATATACGCATGCGAATTAAATTAGTGAAGTTTTTTTCCGAAAAACTAAGCATATTAAAAATTGGAAAAATGTTCCGCTTTGGCATTTACAGATATTTTTTGTTTTACGTTTTCCCCAAAATTTTCCGTTTTTCGGCAGATTTTCGTGTTTCGTTCATTTTCTATTTCCTGTTTACCAGGTCCAAAAAACTGTCGCTTTTTAGAAATTTTTCTGTGCTCAATTTTCCGATTTTCAGAAAATGAATTTTCCGATTTTCAGAAAATGAATTTTCCATGTCCCATTTGTTTTTCGTAAAATATGGTCCTTCCTCCTAAAACGACTCCCTTGGGTATTTTAGAGTAATAGGAACTTTTTATCGCTTCTTCTTTGTTTATTGATTTCTATGCTTATTGACCTTTATGTTTATTGATATCTACGGTATATCTAGACTGTGTTCTGTCTTTACGTGTTATTTTTCCGCCTCAAGAGAGTTTCTCTTCGATTCGAACACAGGGAGTACATCTTTGAAATCGCACTCTAGCTGAATCCTCTGGGCATGGCTGAATTCTCAAAGAGTCTTTAGAATACACCTGGAGAGGTGTAAATGTAAATGTACACATACCGTACACATCCGCACATAAGCAGATAAGAAGCTATGTTCTTGACAGAAAAAAAAAAAAAACACAAAAAAAAAACATGGTGCACTTACATCAACATCGGCAGAGAATATGTACATTCAAAAGCTATAGGTTTAGTGGATGCTGATATTGTCATATCCTTTAGAATTGACTGCTGGTATGAATAGAAGACCGGTGCTCCTAGCATTACCTCACACTGTAAAATTCATTCATGCGACGGGAGGGAAATAATAAATAGTTCGTGACGGAGCCCAACTTACATCAGTCGAGCGTAATCTTATACCCTACCAATATTGCATATTACTTTGATCCTGACAACAAAACATAGTTGCACGTCTTGCAATTAAGATCAAAAACACTGAACTGCTGAACAAGACTATATTATTCGTAAAAATAAATTAAATAAATTATTGTTTTACGAATAATATAGTATTGTTCAGCAGTTCAGTGTTTTACTTTGATCCGTAGCCAATATGGACAAGGATAAGATGTCGTGGTGGGTCACCGTAGGTCGTGGGCGAGGGTGGACCACGGTGTGTCGCAGGTCGAGGTTACCAACTATGAAAAAATTATGTAAGGTAAGTGTACCGATTATGGTCCGGTTCTCCAATATCTCCCACCTCCTCAGATCTCTGTAGCTTTCCGTTGGTGCTCCTAGATGTCACTGCAAATTATATTCTCTTGACAAGAGAAAGCATTTTTGCGCGATTCATTTGTTTGCGAGTGGCGTGAGCGACAGCAGCTCCAGTTGAAGTGGCATATTGAGCAAGAAAATATTTTGCTGTTATTTTAGCAAAGTAAGTAATGTTTCGTTTCACTATCTATTCTTGAAAACCTAATCAGTATAATGCATGGATAATGTAGCTATGTGAGCATACGTGAACATAAAATGTGTGTGACGCAACGTATTGCATTGTGTAACTAGCAGGTGCCAGAAAAAATAAAGAGGTGAATAGTGCTCCATATGGCCTACCGCCATATTGAGCAAAATGCAGTCATACCTGTTTAAAATGAAAGAATTGGGTATTTGAAATGCTTGTATTGAACACTCATCATCATAATGTTTGGTAATCAAACGAAGATAATGCCAGGTTATAAGAAAGCTATCAATTCCAATACAAAGATAATAAGATTGAAACCAAGACAAAGCAAGTGTCATCATGTTTAAAACGACCAGAAAATAAGCAACTGCTTCTAATAGTCATGAAGAATCGACACTGAGTTGCTCCAAGCCTTGTGAATCTTGGTGTTGTTACCTTTGTCAGGCATAAAATGTATATCTTTGTCATCTCTATGCCAATGTAAATGTATACAAATGTAAATGTAAAATGTCATGCTTGTAATGTATATCTCTCAGTATGTAGCATATATGAGTAATACAGAAATAATACACATCACTTTTGCCATACGCTCTTATTTTCTATAGTGGCGCATATTGGGAACACCATGTTCACAATATGGCCTACTTACAACATTTTAGTTTTCAATTTATTACATTTTTATACGTCATTTCTCGGAGACAGATTTTTTTATTTGTCCAAATAGTCTCCCAACTTGATACTTTAGTCGATTCGCACGAAGAAAAAGGTTTTCTTACTGAAAAACTCATCAAAGTTTAGGTGAGCCATATTCGAACCCCATACCTTAGTTTTCGAAAACAAATTAACTACACACTAAACCCTTGACCCACGAGAAGTGGACAATTTATGATTTATCTTCAAGAAAAACAAAAAGGATAATTCTGTAACGGTCACTGATATCTAAATATTTAATATACTATACGTTCTAATTTGACATGTATTAGTTTTCTATAATACTTTTACATTTTGAGATGTTCTTCCAGAAGGATTTCGGATTCTCCATAACTATTTGATCGTACGAAACACACATATCTATGTATTGGAAAATTGTGTTCGACTCAGATCTCCGAATTTGAAATGAAAGGTCTCATTTACTTGGTGATAGTAAAGTTTATGAACAGTAAGAATTAGTTTGACTCTTTAGACAGTACAAACAAAATACGTAAATGTTTGATCACGGGACACAGAAAATTTTACAAATTTAGACATTTTACTGGAACACCGACAAGTCATTTTCAATGGATTTGATCAGCTTTGTGTGGTTAAGATTTAACGAGTTTTCCCTGTTTCTCTAAGGAACCTAACTCAAAAAAATATTACGTGATAATTTCTATGACAGCATGAGCCTTCCCTTTGGATATCTAGCATCATTTATTTCTAAAATGTGTCGTTGTGCCAAAATTGTAAAACCTTGTCATCAAATAAACATATATTCCTACTCCACGAGACAGGTTCTGTGTCAAAATGCCCAGAGGAGTAGCTCGGATTTGCGTTTTTAATGGGTTTGCTGTTTACCATTGCAATGCATTCAAATGTGCTCAGTGAGCAACAACATTCCCCGCAGATAGACCAATCAACAATCTCCCCCCCCCCCCCCGTCCTTTTTTTTAAATAAACAGATTTAAACATTATGTTGAGAACAGGAGAAATGTTAACACTGCTGTTTTGAGATTGGCAGCTCAATAATTGGAGAGCGTGTATCAAACGTTCCAACATATTGATAGCGAAAGATTGAATGATATCAGCCACTGGGAAATGACAACTGTGAAATACGAATTAGTGGTTCTGTTAACTCTCTAAATTTGCAAAGGTCGTTCCATCTGTAACTTTTATACGTGTAAATGAGTATGTGTCGAATCGCATACGGTATTGTTCGTTGACACGAATAAAGATGGAAAAAATATAGTTTAAATTGAGTTTCAACCTTCAACACAAGGGTTTGATTTCAACTGACACTATGCATTTCAGGGCAGTTTTGTTTTTAAGAAAATACAATGGCAAACAAATTATTTTTAATCCGCAATATTCTTAAAATGTTGAGTGATTTTTTTTGGCTTATGTCTTCACTGTTTTAACGGTTGCACATCGGTTAATCATAATGCACATCTTGACCGAGATGTTTATTGAAGGAAATTAACAGAACAAGTTCCCTCCAATTGTCCAAAAGAAAACTAAAGTAAGCGAAATATCATGGACTTACGTTAACGACCGAATTTATTTCATTTACGTTACCCAATAAAACATTTTACTCTACCACTGTATACCGAGCGGACGTGGCTCAGCTGTAGAGCGTTGGGTTACCCAGTAGCTGACCACTCTGATAGAGGTTTCTCTTCAGGATCTTCCTCAGTCACACCAGACAAATGTCGGGATACTACCTTCAACTTAGATCCAGGCCGATACATTTCCCCTCCCCTATGCCGGACTTAGTCTTGGGTGACTGAACGGTATAAATTTTCAATTCTATTCAATTCTAACGCTGTACAAAATGCACCTCCAGGAAAAGAGACATAACACTATGTAAAAAAATAAAATAATAATAATAAATAAATAAATAAAAATAAAATAAAAAAGTTTTATTTCTGAATGAAAATCTGTAATTCCGTAGTATTGCACCGTCCTAAATTCGAATTTGAAATCAGAATTTCGCTATCAGGGATAGTTTTCTTGAAATACAGGATGTCCCATAATTAACGACATATGTATAATATAAACATGAAAAGAAACAATGGATGAAGATTCGACAGTATTTTTGGGATGAAAACATTTATTCCGTAGTAATTCACCATGCTGAATTCAAATCTGCTATCCGAATTTCGCTATCAAAGTTAGTTTTACAGTGAATGCAGCGTGTTCCATAAGTTCATGACACAAATTTACCTAGGTAAAAAGTAGTGGACAATACATTACAAACATGTAGTCATGTTATGTCATTCATCGTGTAAAATCTTTATGTAACGAATGCATTTAAATGGTTTATCCTTTTTCTTTTGCAAAGTGTTTCTCTCTTTTTTGAATCCTTAATCAACAGATGTGAATTTACACACAGTAATTTGACAATATTAGCGTCCCACGCTCAGTTTGTTTAACTGGCAGCAATGTACGATAATATCACAGAAAAAAAACACTGGCGGGAAGTATTGGCAACCTCGGAAAAGTTAAAACTGATGATAGTGTTCCCAGGAACTATGTTTGAAATTCTCTTTTGTCACCGTATGCTGTGTTTTGAATGTGCATGTATACATACCGTACACGAATGCTCGAATTACGCATAAAACTATTGCCTCTCCTTTATATGCTTCTGGCATATATTCGGAACTAATATTAAGTGCTATTTCACACAGATAGATTGTTATCATTTCTTCTTCCAAGCATTTTTTAAATTGTGGACTTATGGAATACACTGTATTAACTGAAAAACTAACCTTGATAGCGAAATTCGGATAACAGAATTGAATTCAGCATGGTGAATTACTACGTAATTACATATTTTCATCTCAGAAATACTGTAGAACCTCCATCCATCATTTCTTGTGATATTTATATTTTACATGTATCGTCAATTATGGGACACCCTGTATTTCTAGAAAAACAAATATTCCTGACAGTGAAATTCTGATTTCAGATTTGAACTTTGGTCGACGAAATTCTACAAAATTACATATTTTCATCCCAGAATAGAACCCTTGTAACACAGTGTAATCCATGATTTGTGATAGGAAGAATATTCGGGATTCATGTGTTATCAACTCTGCGTTGTGCGCGCTTCTAGTGGTAGAAATCTTGTTAAACTTTATAAAAACTTTGGTAAACTTTATTTTTATATAGGCCAGTTTAGTAGCTTTCGACTTCGGCCCGTCACGATTTGCCTTTAGCTGTTAAGTGTTAAAATCCACACCCATGCCCCTGCCGGGACTCGAACCCGGGACCGTTGAGTCGATAGCCTACCGCCGCAGACCGCTCGACCACCCGGCCGGCTGTTAAACTTTATACAGGTCTTCTCGGGTTATCAACCAGGTGAAGCCTAAGTTGTCCGACGTTTTGAGAACATACATCATTCTCATCTTCAGGATCGTGTAGGAAACTTACAACGAAACGTCGTAAATCCATTAATTTTCCTCGTTCATATTAGTTTATATTCATTCTTAACTGTCATTGGCTTCATGTGCCATACCAGAACAGAGGAATTGCACAAACTGTATTTTAATACCATCCCTCGGCACTGTTGCAGAATGTGCCGCCTTGTACATCCTAGTGCTCGTGAAATCGTTGGTTACTGAACAGGTTTTTAACCGAAGGTGACTATTAACAGGCACATAAATAGCGCCCCTATACCCAATTTTGTTATTGTGTTGCATAGTCTTTATCCGTTTCAACTCAAGAAGTTATTTATTATTTGTTTGAGAGCCCACGGAATTACACACCTCGAGCATTGCTTGAACAAATGGGAAAGTGAAAATGGATGCCGTAATTCAATACTTTTCTTGAAAGTTTAAGTACAGCTTATTTAAAAATAGTTGAGTGGACTCTATCGAGTACAAAGTTTAAGTGATCGGCTTATGAATTTGAAATTGGTCAAATGAGCCTGAGGGATGAACAACGCAATCGACGTCCCATTTACGTAACCCGTAACTGTCTCAAGAATAATCTAAATAATCCGTAAGAGAGTTTTGACAGACCACAAGCAGAAAATGAATGATATATAAGAGATTTTGGAATATGAACGGAAATTGTACGCAATATCTTATGTGAACATTTGAGTGTGGCAAAGTTTACGAAAGAAAGTTGACTTATTTCTTCAAATCTGACCCCCAAAATATTAAACAACAATGCTCTTGTGATTACTAAAATCAAAGATCGAAAGTTGAAATTTCTTATTCACCCATGATAATCATAATCACCAGTTTCATCCAGTTCGCTTGTACTATATCTGTTTCGTAAGCCAACAAAACTGGTTCGTTGTAAAAAGAACTGGAAACGGCAATGATGTCAACGACGTTGTAAATAGTATTGGAACACCTCGATAGATTGCTCTATTAAAGAAACATTAAATAGCTAATTAAAATCATGACGAAGTTTAACCATTTCATGCTTAATATGTTTATGTCCAACTATTCATTGAAATAAAGTACTACGACCTCTATGCGAGACCAGCAACCGCTCTCCCTCTGTTACATTAGATATAACTAGGTAATGCCTAAGAATTCGAATTCGAATTTTATTTAAGGCCTTTAGGCAACTTTGGCTCAGACCGTACGGGTGACTGATGGAATGAAGAAAGTGGGATGAAACGGAAACATTCCTAGAAAACCCATGCATACGGTGTTTGTCCATCACGAAGCCCATATCGCCATGCTGGGATCGAACCGTGGACCGCAAGCACAAGAAGAGAGCGCTCTGCCAATGAGCCACAGTGGCCTAGAACGCCTAAGTAAATAACCATTTACTATGATAAGACTGTGGTAAACAGTGTCAGATACTATTTAATGTTATTCGTTTATACAATACAGTTTATTATTATTTATTCACAAGGTTCGTAATAGTATAAAAATATTTTTCCTTCATTTCGTAACGTGTAAATGGTAGAGGAAGGGAGATCAAATAATGAGACAAGAGTATGGCAAAGAAATGCGTTTAATTATCTCGAACAAATGCATTTTCTTAATTTAGAAAATTGGAAAAGAGAAATGTTATATTAGGTAAGACGAAAACGAAAAGAAAATTGTAAGAAGCAAAAGAAAAAACCCTTTTCAAATCCACAAACTCGAAACTTCATTATTGAAAATGTTAATATTAGATCGGAACAGAAAGTTGTTATCCAACTTTTGTCCCCCGTTCGGTAGTAAGGGATCCCAAAGAAATTGTCGACGTGAGAGAGGAAGAGGATAGAGAAATAAATGTCTGTGAATTGGTCCACACGGAGGGTCGAAATGGAGTATGAAGAGTGAATTCGGACATTTCTTCAGATAATTCCTTTGCCTTCTCCCTCTCAAGTTGTTCTTGGAGTTCTATCTCTGGATTCTCTTCACTCACCTCAGCTCATATGCAAGGTTTGTTCAAACGAGCTGCAAAAGCCAATAAACATGGTTTCACTCTTAACCCGTTTCAGCTAATAAGTAATGCCTGCGTGTGATATGGAAGAGACGAATCCCATTTAACTTTATTCGTCATTTTATTAAGAAGAACTTAGAAAATTAAACAAAATACCATTGCTATATTCGTACGCATACAAATTGAACAAAACTAAGTTTGAAATCAACAAAATACTTATGAATTAAATTAATTATTCCAGTGAAACAAATTTATCCCTGGGTCAATTTCACTATTTTTCTCCTGGTTACCTAAGTGAATTAAAAACGTAACGTATCGATACCACGGTGGCTCCATCTTATTTTTGGAATATCTGATTAAAAAGCAAAAGAGTTACTTTGTTGTGATTACTTTAAGAGTTAATGTATTGATGTCGCATTGTGTTTTGTTGAGTGGATTTCTCATCTATTTCCTGTCCGTGGGGAAAGAAAGGTTTTTCTAATGAACGTAAATAACTATTCTGAATATAACTGTAAGGGTATGAAAGCCATGTAAATGATTAACAAGGACCATATACGACTATAAAGGCATGCAAGCATGTGTGCGATCCGGAAATAACGTTTCGTAATAGAACCAACTAATTCACTTGACTGTGTTACTCGTTAGTTTAGTTGCATAATTATATCTGGTACATACGTATATTACAATCGATAGTGTGCATGATTGGAAACTGTATAGAATTTCAGCTTCGGAGACAAGAAAAAAATACCCATAACAGCTAACAAGCACATTAGCTACCGGGATCTTACTAAAACATATAATTAAAAAATGTGTAAAAGAAGAGTTTTTAATTGAATTGTGGGTTTTAGTATTCATATATTTTTGGGGTCAAATTGGAATAGGGTAGGTGTCAGGAATTCAGACAGCATGTAGTTTCCCTCATTACCTGATATGACTGCGGAAACTTTAGACAGCTAGATTCGAACGTAAAACCTATTACGCTCAGCTACAGCAGCAAGATAAGAAGTATGGAAAAATGTTATCCTAGAATAAAGCGTATTCCTGAAGCGTAAATCACCTCCAAATATCGTCCTTTTACTTTTTGTACATATTATCACAAAGAACCATATATATGGTTCTCTTTGATATTACCTACACATCGTAACCACAGAACGAAGGGAATGTAGGAGAAATTTGTAGGTAAAGAGCAAAATAAGTATACTGGTTTCGCTGAGTACTATGCAAGTCTCGTCCACTTAATTTTACTATATTTTATTTGTGTTTCAGGTTAATTGATAAGTGGTTGTGATATGTAGAAATCTACAATTAGGCCGCGATTGAAAACGATGTCATTTGCGAGGGAGACTAAAATCAAAATCTTAAATACTTTATAGCACAATGTATTGAATAACGAAAACATAATAAAGAGCAAATGCATCTTTCTGCATAGTACTCCTGTCTGTGCAATACAAGTATTCCCTCTGCTGAAAAAAGTGCATCAATTCCTCGAGAGTATTTTGACGTTGCGTTTCGCCACTCATCCACCATCTGCTGTACTTTC
Source organism: Lepisma saccharinum (assembly GCA_022664845.1). Lineage (NCBI taxonomy): Eukaryota > Metazoa > Arthropoda > Insecta > Zygentoma > Lepismatidae > Lepisma > Lepisma saccharinum. The sequence continues at coordinate 99,835 of JAGDQP010002019.1, read as the reverse complement.
TCGTCGGACTTGTCCCGTTCCGAAACTTCCTGCGCTATTTGTATAGTTGCTACAGAGTGAAAGCATACTTCTCTATCATTATGCAATGAATTTCGATGGGTTTGATTCTTTCACTACATTGAAAACAAATAACGTACCGCTGCTCTTCATTCAGCGTGTTTACAGTAGAGCATGCTGCCACCTCTCAATTACTTTTTCAATGCCTCTTTCTTATACTTACTTAAGGGTAATCGAACCGTTCATGGTCCTTTTTAATCACACTTTTGAAGTTTTAATTTGAATCACCCTCATATATTTAGTAAATGACTAAGGACAAGGAAACGTTAAAATATATCCGCAATCTCTATAAGGGTTGTAGTAATAAACACATAAAACGGACATTAACATAATATTTCAATATAGGCACGTTGCTTCTTAACGTACTTGACCCAGAGTACACACAAAAACTATTTATGCCCTCAGAAATTTAGGGTAGAACAGTAAACCATACACGCACAGCTACTTGCACTTCTTGGTCTAAGGTAAATAAACGTCCCTTCAAAACCCCTTTCAGAGAACCAAACAGATTATAATTGCAAGAGGCTAGATTTGGACTGTAGAAAGGAATAAAATATTTGGAAGTTGAGTTTCTGGAGGGTTGCAAAAATGTAAGCAACAATATGCGGACGGGTATTGCTATGCAAACATTAATATCTTTCGACAGCAATCCGTGGCATCTGTTACGAATTGTAGGTCAGTTAACAAGAATTTCTATGTAACGAGAGCTCTTCATTGCTGAGTATCTGTCCTGCAAATGTTCCAGTATTAAGCCCAGTGAATCTCAAAACTCCTGATAGCATACATTTTACTACTGTATCATTTCCAGTAATGGTTATGTTTACGAAAGCTATCTCTTTTTGTTACAATGGCGATCCAGATATTGCTGGCAGATGTCCATGTGCCCTTGTTTACGCAATATAGTGACTTGTTTTGGCAACTATCTTACACAAATGAAATGAAACTTGAGATAATGTAGGTGATGTCATACTGAACCATGACTAACATGTAAATGATTTGCCACTTTATCAGTAGTTACTAGCCTGTTTAGCAGAACTATATCATGGGCGTGTTCAGTCATAACATGTGGCCGTGCTTCGAAGTTCGTCTCGTTGCGTTTCTGTGTAACTACGGAGTAACTTCTGCAATGATGCTTGAATGCTTAATTCCATTCACATACACTCCGTTAAGGCAAAATGGTGTTCCTTTATTGTGGCGCTAAGTATCCGATTGATTTTAGCCCCTGGCATACCTTCAATCTCACAAGATATGAACCTTCTATTCTTGGGTGCACCGTTACTCAGCGATACATGAACTTCTGCAGCTTTCTGAAAATTAAGACTCATTATTCAAACGTAGTTCAGATTTCTCTACTAGCAATGAGGGCTAACGCTGCAGATCTGATAACAGCAATGAACATATAACATTATGGATAGCTTGAAGCTTACTCCTGTAGTACAGATAAGCTACCAGAGAAGAATTAATAAGTCTATATAGTAGTTAGATTCTAGTGCTATAAGATTGATTTATTTTCTTTCAAAACAGAGGGTAGCACTATTTCTTCTCCTTATTGAAGCATTTACTAACATTAGTGGCAGAAGAGAACCGTTTCCATTCTTTGCTCTTCATTATAAGTAAAATTGGATGAACCACTCAATAAGAAAAAAAAAACAGACCAGAAGAATAGAAGAAATTTGTATTTACCCACGGAAATGAACGTAGGGTGCAACGAGGGAGCTGAGGGGGTGGCAGAGGCGGATAATAATACGATCTCCATCAACAGGATCTGATAGTGTAGTACACTTACTTAAGGGAATTCAATTGTGATCAAATCCTACTTCGGATAATGGAAGAGGACGTCTCTGAGCTAGCTACTTACTTTCTCTACATTTTAAGACATAATGCAATCTGACATTACTTTTCTTTCATCTTTCTTTTTTCCATTTCCTCTCTTTCTGTCTCTCTTTCTTTGTCCTAGAAGCCAAGTTGATACAGTGGAATTCCGACAAGATTACAAGATTTCGTATAACACTTCTTATCCCTTGAAAGCTTTATCAGCGGAGTTTTCTTTCTTCATGTTGAAGACTGAATGAGTTTGTCCTTCCCATCTTTTCATTTCTTCTTGTTTTTTTTGCTCGTGTTCGTGGTCTAAATAGATTAAATCTGCTTCCTTTTTAGTGGTACGTGTTACTTGTACAAGTAACAAGCTTTCCATTTTCCCCGAATTTCTGTAACATCAAACTAAGTTTATACAAAACTAATTTCATAATGTACAAGTTTTACAAGATTTAAACTGTGAAGTTGGAGCCAAGAATGTGTGTCGTCTGTATGTAGACAAAATATTAATACTCAGCTTATTACAAAAGAAGTCTTCCTCGAAACTACTGATGAATGTATAGTACACCAAGGTGTTCTTGATATAATATTTGTGGTTGCTGTATATTGAGGGTTGGATTTTACAGTTTGCTCAAGTGTACGCAAACAATATTTTGATCAATTTATTTTACTTACTGAAGAGTAATAAAACATAAGTGCATGAGTCGTAATTGCAGGTAAACTTGGACAATTTTAAACTTTAAAATAATGTTTCAGAAGCTTTTCAAACAACTTAACTACAAGTTTTGTTCCGACAAGAAAATATATGTGATATTATTCTTACCTACACAGGCGTAACATTATTGTGCTTGACACGGAATTCAAGCAATGAATCCAAACATCGACTATTTGAAATATGTACAGCTATGATCATGTTAAAGTTACACAATTCGTACATAGTTAATTTTAAAGATTGACACTTCTCTTTCATTTATTTATGGATAATTCAAACCCAAATGTGTATACGACATTATTCAATATTTTATCATGATACAAAACGCAATTTCATTATCAAAATTTCCATTTAGTATTGGAAATATTACACAAAATACTGGTTATAAAAGAACAACAAATATAATGATGAATTATTTAAGATTTTGCTAAACTTTAACTTCTTAACTTCTTGACCGTGTTCCACTCGACCCTTGACAAACAACCATTAACATTCCTGAAGTTTTTCACATGGGTACAAAACATAGAAGGAAACTCCTCACACTAAAGTAAAACATGTAAAGAAATTCTTCATATGCGTAATAAAACTCTCGAGAAAGTGAATACACATATTGTTACCATAATAATGCTCCTACAGCAGGAGAAAATATACTAAAACTCGTTTTTTACTTGAACAAAATTTCAAACAAACATTTGTGTTATAGTTTCTTACCAGCCTCAAAGCAAATCATATAAGATACTGCGCACTCAGTTTAAGATAAACAACATTTGAGTAACACAGTTACAAACACGGTCCACATTTTCTTTTTCTTTTTTTTTTTTACAAAATAAATTAGACATTGTTTCCGTCAGGTGGTATCACCCTCTATGCAATACTAAATCTTTTTCGTTACAAAAACGGCCAGAGACGTGTTAAAAATGCATTTGAAGGGTACACAGGAAGAACGATCAAGGTCCATTTTGAAAGTTGTGAGAGCGAAACGCATTTTAAAGTGTAAACACTTGAACTTAAAGTTAATTTTTTGCTCAAGGCACGTCTTCGACCTAAAGTAAAGATGCCCATAGCAAAAGTAAATTAAAATTCAAGTGTTTACACTTAAAATGCGTTTTTTTTTTCATAAAAATTGAACTTGATCGTTCTTCCCTTCATTTAAATATGTGATTTCTTTGCAAAAAATCCGATAAGCTCCACAAGTTTCAAACACGACCAGGTTCAGTGTAGCCAGTCACAGCACAAAATTCATCCAATCACGCTGAATCATAAGAAAACGAAAAAGAGGATCTGCGTGAATGTGCAACCAACAATGACGATGAGTACGATGAAGTTCTGGAAATTGTTTCTGGCCGTTTCTTATATTAGACTTTCGTTCTGAATACCAGCAACAACTATTTCCACATTGACCTCCTGCAGATATGCTTGGTTAATTTGAAAGTGTTTTTCAGTAGCAATGTGTTTATGAGTAAAACACGTCTTCTGTCCCTATCCATCTGTTTTTTCTTTCAACTGCAATTCCATCCATATTTTGAAGTTTACTAAAGCCACTGCTGGTAGACCCATATTACAGTTTCTTGTGACATCCTGAAAATCGACAATCAGATTTATAATATAAATGTCTTTGGCGTGTCTAGACGCTACACCTAATTTTTCAAAACTCAGTGTCTTCTATTCTGGAACCCATTGTACCGGAAGGATACAAGAAATGCGTTTCCCACCATATTTACTTGTCATCCTTTGAGCTTCTAAACACACAAAAAAAGCTATTCAACAGAGAGAGCTTCTGAATGATGTTTTCCTTCGAATACTAATTTTCTTGTGGCTAATATTGCATGCGTCTCTGAAATATTGCGACAAACGTCGAGAAGCGAACATTAAAACATAAATACGTTCTGTTGATGAATTTGTCATGTGTAGTTTCGTAGCTAAAGTGACGTTCATCTCATTATACATAGTATATAACGAATAAGATAGGTAACTGAATGAGTTTTCATAATAATGTTTGGCCACGGTGGCTCAGTTGGTAGAGCGCTCACCTCTGGTGCTAGGGGTCGTCGGATAGATCCCTCCCTGCTCATGCCATGTGGGCTTTCTGGTGGACAAACACCGTGTGAGTGGGTTTTCTCGGGGTACTCCCGTTTCCTCCCACTTTCTTCATTCCACCAATTCATCCCATCATCATCCATACGACCTCAGCCATAGTTAAAGGCCTTAAATAAACTCAACTCATAATAATTTTATAGTGAAAGTTTAAAAAAACTAGCTTTTAGGTGATATAATTCTCTAAACATTTACATGCATTAAAAATTTTAATTTACAGTTTAAATTTTAATATAATTGTGGGTTGTTGACTCAGATTAGAACTTTCACCATGAAACATTTCCATTGGAAGATCGTATTTATCGTACAGTCTCCAAAATACAAGTAAATAAGCGCATGGTACTGCGTGGCTGAACGTTCTCTACCATCTTTTATTTTGAAATTAATTTATATGCCTTCATACGATTAACCGCAAAATGAAATCTAAATTTTCGGAAGTAAGCATTAATTACAAACATATTTATCATTGTTGTTATAGCAAGATATGATTATGGCTAGCTGACACGAGGTGATTCGACCATCAGGGTTAACCATATTTTGTTACACTTCAGTTCAATGTTGTATGAATGAGTTTTATGTATTTCTGTTTGGGCATTAGGCTTTTCCTAATCAAATTTTATTGAGTACTTTTCTCTCCAACATATATTTTCATGCATTCGTGAGATCCATATGTAGATTTTTAAGATATATATACTGAAGTGAACCAAAAATAGAATTAAACCTATTTATTGACAAATTTGAAATGCGGAAGAATTTAAAATTGCCATAAGTACACAGTCATCTTAGAGAACTCATATTTATCATCCAACATGGACTGTTTATATGTTGAATAACATATTTTTCGTGACATACCAGTATATGAAATATAAATTAAAAATAATTTTTAAGGAAGCGTCATGTCTCCTTGTATGTAGAGAGCTCAACTAAATTGCGTAGCAGAATAATATCAGATAATTGTAATATACCAGTAATAGTATTACATGCGGTGTATCGTGGTATAAATTCAATTTTACTAGCGCTGTTGCTGGCATGTGCTCAATGGAGGGTGGAATCCAAACAAGGCGTATCTAATAGAAATTATAGGCATAAAATGCATTATTAGCAAAGGAAATATTAAGCATATACCAGGTGTATAAACTTAAATCTGCTGTTTTGTAGTCAGTAAAACACATGGTGTGTTTCTAGAAAGCACAAAGCAAGTTATTCAAAGTACTTTCCCTCGCTAGCTACACATTTTGCACACCTCTCGGGTAATTTGTGGATACCACGCCAAAAAAAAGTCCTGCTCTTTCGAGGCAAACCACTCATCAAGCCATTTTCGGGCGTCTGCATACGAATCGAAGTGCTGCTCAGCGAGAGCGTAGCCCATCGACACAAACAGATTGTAGTATGTAGGGCCAGGCCTGGTGAATAAGCGGGATGGGGGTAGCACCTCCCACTTAAGTGTCTCCAAGTAGTTTTGGACCACTTTTGACGTGTGCGATGGGGCGTTGTCGTAGAGGAATATCAGCTTGTATTCTTTGTTGATACTCCGACCATTTTGCACACAGAGCATGGTGCACGTTGACCAGTTGTTGGTGGTAGCTGTGGGCATTTACAGTTTGACCAGGTTGCAACAGCTCAAAGTAGACGATACCCTGTTGATCCCACCAAACACATAGCATCGTCTTCCGTCCGAAGCGATTTGGTCTCGAGGAAGATGTTGATGGTTGGCCGGGATGAACCCACGATTTCTGGCGTTTAGGATTCGCGAAATATATTCACTTTTCATCGCCCCTCACAATCCGATGCAGGAACGACTTTCTTCTTTGTCTGGCGAGCAACATTTCGCATGTGTGTTGGCGTCTCTCCAGCTGCCGATCGGTCAATTCACGCGGCACCCATTTTCCGATCTTCTGAACCTTTCATATGGCACGTAGACGTATGGAAATGGCTGCTTGAGTAACACCCAATTTCTCGGCAAACATTTCTTGCGATTGGATATCGTCCTCGTCCAACATCGCCTGCAATTGATGGTCCTCAAACTTCCTGAGCCGATTTTCACGCTTCTTGTCACTCAGATCAAAATTACGATCTTTGAACCGATGAAACCAATCTCGGTACGTTGTTTCCGATAAGGTACTGTCACCTTAGGCCTTCACAAGCATTCGATGCGCGTCGGCAGCTGATTTCTTCAAATTGAAGCAGAAAAGCAGAGCTTCCCGCATATGCTTTTTTTCTGGCACAAAACTAGCCATGCTTACAAACGGAACACTGTGTGTTGTTGTCTGAACTTGCTGATTCGTGTTGCCAGAGGTCCAGCTCATCCACACAATAGGTCTGGGGTGCCCATGGTAGCTTCATACGCCCACGAACGCCATCTATGGGCAAACAGTGGATTTAAGCTTATACACCTGGAGAACTGACAATATATTCACATATTGCAACACGAGAATGCTGAGATTGGAATCAAGGTTCCGGTCTTTTGTTGGGAAGAAACTATGGCTACTTCCAGTGCCGCTCCAGGGTTTCTACTTTACCACACTAATAGATAATATTTGGGTATCAAGTATCACAAGACCGACAAGTTCACACAAGGTGTCTTGAATTTGAATTGTATTTATGACCTTGTAAACACATCACAACCCAGGAATATAAATAGGGTCGCCAGGAGCCTAGAGTACCCACGCAACACATCTGACTACACTCTAGCTCCAAACATTTTCTACACCCCAGACGAGCGGTGCAGAAATGTCTTCCAGATTTAAGATTATCTGGGAAAGAAGATTCCAGATCCTTGTGATTGCTGCTAAAAGACAGTAAAGCTGTACGAGGGAGGAAATACCGATAAGGCGACACCTCCAATCTTTTTAATTAGATCGTCGGTTCATACTCTGAAGTACCAGCTGGTTCAGATTAGCAATAGTCAAGGAAAGAAACGAAAATCTGTACTTGGGAATAATTTCATACGATGATACGCATAACAATTCATGTGTGGCTCAATTTGTGTCTCACTTTAAAGAATCTACTACAGGGTGGCAAAAGACCATGTCTTACCTTTACCTTAGTAGGACCCACACCTGTAGTCTGGAATTGCAATTTCTGAAATAAAAACGACGAACACAACGAACAGCAACCAAAACCTAACCTAAACGTCGTGTCATTATCTATCGCAAATGCAAATAATCTCTTCACACATATCATAATGGAGTCACTTCATATATTATAACGCTGTATCTGCAGAATTCAATATATAGTTCTTTCCCCAAGTTTCACATCACAGCTGACGAAAGAATCCTAGCACTGGCCTACAGATGTATGAACCAAACCTAATCTAATTAAAAACGCATCTCTCAAAACGCTAGGATAACCGAAATAGAGAATAAATTAGTATCAATTGCTTTCAAAATTCACTTAATTATGGATAACGTAGTTGAATTTAGGTGAATATCGTAGTAAACATCAATTAAATCACTGCACAGCACAAATAATATCACACACTGTATATGGTTGCTCATATCTTAAGTAATACTTAGTTAACTGAGAGGTTATAGACTATGTTCTTGAAAAGAAACTCAAAGTGTTTGAGGAAATATAAAGATTTCAAAATTTCAATTTATTTATCGGATTTTACACCATATTAGCTTTTGGAGTTAATAATTTCGTTAAGATCAGAACAGAATTACGCTTGTGTTGTAGAAATCAAACAAATTCGTATTTTCTATCTTTTTTTTTTCACATTATGAATTAATTAAGTGAAAACGAAAGTTGGTTTCGCAGATAAAAATGTTCATAATTTCTTTACTAATTAATACTTTTTACTCAGATTTTCACGATATAATCCAAAAACATTGCTATTTAATTTGAAAGGGGTTTTATTACACTATTTTATACAAAATTTGAGTTATTACACAAGACATATCTTGACGAAAGAAACCAGTTTGCCTTAAAACAGACGTGACGTCATGACGGCTGAATACTACGTTATACAAATGAATCTTTGAATAAATATTGAAATACGCAATAATAATGTTATAAATGTGACAATTAAACGGAGAATAGCGGCTGTAGTTGAAACCAATATTAAATAATCATTTCGAGGTTTTAAATTTACAATTAAAGTCCAAAATTATCAAAAACCGCACGCAAAAATGGTGGAACAAACATTCTCGTTGATTTGACTAATTGCGGTGTATGGTAGCTGTTAACATGGCTAACCGGGAATTTTAAATAGAATTGGAAACTGGGAGAGTAAAAGTTGGCAATTGATTGCTTGAATCGAACGACCCTGTACTAAAAATGTAGGAATTCGGTTAATAGCAGCCCCATACTGAATTTAGCACATATTATCCATATTGACAAATAATCTTTGAAATCAAAATAATAATTTTATTGCCGTGAAAATTTAGAAATAAACTTATCTAGATGAAAAGTCTTAGTAGCACTTGTATCGAAATTTGTTCTTGTAATAACTTGGAATATAATCCACCGGAATAGATGAAATAATATAGGAATATTCTTCAGTTTAGCTAAATTGTGGTATATATTTACCAATTTGTAGTTGGGGCTCAGGAGATAGAAACAACGGTAAAGCCCACACATCCATCCTTCGGATCGGTAAAAATGGAACTAAAACTAACATGGAGGGGGAGAGCAGTTCTCCCATCAAACGGAGAAGAAGGTTGATTTACACCAATCAGCAAGAAATACAACGCCAAGCATTGACTAGGATCCAATCAAAATTAAGCACTAAATCCAAGTCAATCCTTCGTGACTAACAAAAACGTGAATAGATAAAGACAGAAAACAAAACGGAAAACTAAAACGAAACACGCACAAAGCGTGACTAAAACCAAACAAAGAGAAAAATATAGGGAGAGCACGAAAGGAAACAGAACATTACAAAGAAATAAAAGTTGAAGAAAAATAGAAATGGAACAGCAACTAGGCTGTTACAACCTTTAGACATCTAAGGCTGAGACCGTGATGGGGAAAGGATGCGAGAAGGTGTCGGCCCGATCCTAAGTTGAAGGTACCATCCCGGTGTGACTGAGGAAAACCCCTGCAAAAACGTCAGTCAGAATGGTCGGCCGCTGGGACTCAACCCAATATCTACCGATAGCTAAGCCGGTGCTCTACCACTGAGCCAAGGCTGGTGTCTTCATAAAACGATTATTACGCTGTCCAAAGTAACCACATTTTATAAAGAACATTTTATGACTATACATTTAGTCATGTGTGTACAATCTTAAACAGCATTTTCATAGAGTCATTTTACTTTTAATTTTGTCTCTATGCTTGTGTTGTATGGTAGGACACCAAGTTTAGAAACACGAAGTATTTCTTGACAGAACATATTGTCACTAGAAATTTAGGTAAGTTCAATTTTTTTACAAATTATCCGTAGGCCTAATATTCTTTGTTTAGAGTTTACACAAACTACGTATATATCTTAATATTATTAAATATATTGGGGAATATATCACGATATTGTAACAGCAGAAGAAACATGAAGTACACATTATAAACTGAAGGTAATATAGTGTATAATTAAACTAAATATTACACTAAATTTGGGTCTTTAAAATTGGAAACGTTGTTAGATAATCTCAACAGTATAGTGATATTTTTTCTTGGATATACACTAATCATAAGTTTATTATGTCCTCGAGAAATTAAATTAACATTGGAAAACTAAATACTTGATACGTCACAATGACGGAGTTTATACACGAATATAAACATATAATCTAAGAACTTTACAAGTTATATTGGTTGTACTAGCTGCTGTCTTTGCGTCTTCTGACTCAAACCCTATCTTTAATAGTTAGTTCCATTCCTATATTTTCTCTGCTTGATTGTATTGGTCAACTGAAATAAGTCTAAAACCTCAATTAGATATCGTGATAAATTGTATTATCAATGTATTGTAGTGTATATGCTGGATACGTGGCATGTAGTCACTGCATAAACAACGTTGTCGTGATTTTTTAGGTAGATTCACGTTTACTTCTAAAATTTTAAGATGAATACACGCATGTACCACTAGTGTACGTCCTTTATTTAATTGCCAATCATAGCGTATTGTTCTTGTAGCCTTTCTTTAAAGTTCTTTATATTTATCTAGCAGAAACTGCAAAACAGCAGTATGGCTTTTTAGTATGGTTAGTTTCAATATTACGATACGGCTATTCAATTCTTTGATCCTGGATGGTAGTATTGAATTTTCCCGTTTTTATTTTAATCTTTCCTGCTGCTTTGAAAAGAAGTATACGTATATACCGCAGAGGAATAACATCACTTCTTTATCCAACCACTGCACCTAAAGGTCTCATGTCACATACGCACAAAGCACATAAATGTAGGATTCAGATGGAAAAAAGGAGCATCTATATAAAAAGAAACTTTTACTCCGATGAAACTGCCTTTTCCCTTTGAAGTTCTTTTTTAAAGCTATTTAATCGTGCATGAGGATTTTTCTACTCGCAAGAGAGGAAACCGATAAATGTAATGGAGAAATGTTGTAAGCTTCTTCTAGCCTTAGAGAAAAGAATCTGATAATATGTATGAGAGAAAGTGTATATAAACGTAATAATATTCCATGCACACACACAAAAAAAAACACACATACGGGACAAACACACATCCACCCTACACACAATATATGTAAGTACGGCTATAATTTTGAAAATCATATTTAGGCCTTTCCATGTCTCTGTATTGTGAAAAAAAAATCCGAAATATTCCTGTAAAATCTAGACAAACTAAGTTGCCTGGAAATTTCCAGAACTTGACATGAAAGACATGCCATCATTAAATTTCAGGGATATTGGAAGCAAAATAAAAGAAGCCTGGATATTGAACACGGGTTGCTCAGTAAGAAGTCAAGCGTCTTACTAACTGGACTAAACTGCCAAAGATAAAGAATCACTTGATGAAAACAGTATAGAAGGTAAGAAATAAGTTACCCGCAACCCGAAAACATCCACGTCTTACGCCGTGTTTTACACTTTTTGTATTTGTCAATTAGAGATCTCAGTCCCCATGCACTGAGTAGATTTCCAATTACTGCCAACATACGTATCAAAATGGTGGCAGCTAACATTTGATCAAAAATGTATGTTGGTCACGATAAAAAAAAATTGTCTTTCTACGCTAATGCAGACATCACACTGGAACTGAAAATCCAGAATACCTCACAAAAGATATCTTGGCGTTTTTCAAGGATGGCTGCAAATACTTAGGTTTAGCTGAAATATTACTGGCTATATCATGCAAGGCCTTTATCTAATATTTTTTGCGGTGTAGAGTGTAAAAAGTGCATGGTCTGAATCCTAAAGATGTAAACTTAGTTACTCCCACGACATATACAATAGATTTCAATCACTTTTCCATTTGTGAATAAAGGATTGTAATCCCTAGTCACTGTGAATGAAGATGGCTACAGAAAACATTTGTTTAAAATTGGTTGCATGAATAGGATTTTTAAAAAATCTCATTTTGTGCATTCGCCTAAAGAATTGAAAACTTCAAATATACACCTGAACATACGAAAGTCTCATGAACCAAGGGGCCGTGGCTCAGTGGTAGGGGGTTATGCTCAGCATTCGGGAGGTTGTTGGTTTAATCCCACCAGACGACCATCCTGACTGAGGTTTTTCAGGGCTTTCGTCAGTCACACCAGGCAAATGCCGGGTTGGTACCTACAACTTAGGACCTGGCCGACACTGGCCCTTTCCCCTCCCATAATATAACCTCAGCCTTAAATGCCTGAAGGCCATAAATAATTTTATTAAGAATTCGCATGGCTTCCTAGCTTCCAATGACACATATACAACTAACAAAATATGTGGATCTTTACGGGGAATTTTAGCAACGTTTACAAACAATTTAACAATGTATTATACACTGAAGTGCTAAAAGTTATGGGGTGCCTACCTAATAACTGTGGGACACCTCGAACATGGAGAAGTGCAACAACTCGGCGCAGCTATGCAGTCTCAATTGCTGTCCGCAATTCGGTGGTTGTTGCAGATGGACGATGCTGAGTACGAATAGCCTATTCAATGATATCTAACATGTGCTCGATGGGATTCATATCTGGCGATATAGAGAACCAAATCATGAGTTGAAATTTGCCAGAATATTCCTCAAACCATTCGCGTACCATTGGGGCCCTGTGACATAGCGCATTGTAATCATGGAAAATCCCAATTTTGGTAGAGTACACGACTCCGTAAAGGGCCACCAAACACCTGAACATAGCGCTTACCGGTCAATGTCCGATTCAAGTGAGTCAGAGGACCCAAACCATGCCAGGTAAACACGTCCCACACCATGACGAAACTGCCACCAGCTTCCACAGTGCCTTGCTGACAACTTTGGTCCATGATTCCATGGAGTCTGCGCCATAATCTACTATCCGCGCGTACCAATTAAAAACGTGACTCCTCTAACTAAACTACACGTTGCCAGTCCTCTACGGACCAATCCATGTGTTCCCGAACCCATGTGAGTCGCCGCCGCCGACCATCAGTAATTAGTAGCGGCACACATGTCGGTGATCGCCGCTAAAGACCAAATTACGCTGCACTGACCTCTGAGACATGTTCCTGGAAGTCTTTCATTGATTACAACAGTTCGACATGCACTGTTGCTTGTCTGTTTCTCTCGACGTGTCTGCACAGACGTCACCGGTCTTAGCCACTGCGTTGTCCCTGGTGTGTCATAATGGCTCCAATGCGGTACTCACGGTCCAGGCCTGACAGTGTGGAGTGAGTAAAGTTCAATGTTCGGACGACTTCCGAAATTGCATGCTCCACTCGTCTAGCAACAACTATCATCCCGCGCTAAAAACGCTGATAATTTTCGTCGATTTGCCAGCACCATGGTACATAACATTTCACTGCACTCTGTGAAGTCAACTGACCACCCTGCAACTGTTTGACGCCGTTCGACCGGTTTGCCGCTATGCCGTCAACTAATTCGCTCCCGTTATCCCATGAATTTTATCACTTCATTGTATGTACTAAATGTCATTGAACGCCTTTGATCCAGATAAAGAATGCTTGTTGATTTTTAATATTGTCTTTCCTAACGCAAATTTCGAATCATAAAGAAATAATTAAAACAAATATTCAAAATATTTTAACTTGAACGTTTATTCAGATATTTAAATTTAATTCCAATCTTATTACGCCCTGCAAGGAATTATAAACAGTCCTTAGATTTAGTAAACTTCTGATTGTCAGATCACAAAAAGTAATCAGCTCCTATTTGATCACCCTTACAATCGAATCGAAGCAGCTATGCAGAATTACCTTGCCTTAATATTACGAAGTGAATACCGAATAATATAGGTAGAACATCTTTAATACTTTTCCTCTTCAACTCGAAGTATGTGTGCCTACTGACGCTGCAGTTGTGGATACGCTGTGATTGTCATGCTAATGACAATTTGGAATAAATCGGTATAAGATGTGTAACAGATCAGTTATAGTGTTACTTAAAACAATAGAATACCTCTTGTGTTGAAGTAATGGCATATATCTTTGACGAAATCCTCAGATAATATTGGCTGCATCTCCGGTAAGATTTGTTTGAGTACATTGAATTTTGATCTAAAAGGTTTTTTAACATTCGCTAGTTTTTCACTATTCCTTGAAGATGTCATGAAATGTCTTAATATCATGAATTATATGGCAAAAGCCATAATTTCGACTGTGTAGTCAGACGGTCTTACACTGATATTTGTGGTTGGTCTGTTAAATATTTATCTTGATTAAATCCCGATAATAACAAAACCCCGCAGTTGCTATTCTTCCATCCCACAAAATCTGCTGAGCTACTCATTAGATACTTTACTTTAAGCTACACAAGGGGCCCGCAGAACTACCCGCTTTTCTTCGGAGGTAAACACATGAAACTTCCGGAGGGATTGCATTGCTATAATTATCGTCTACGTCACACGACTGATACATAACTAGCAATACAAGGAAAGAGACTGTCTCGTTCGGAATAAATGAAGATCGAGGAATCTAGCACATGGGTTCGAATCTGGGCGGGGACAAGATTTTTTCTCTTTCAAAATATGTTTTTGTATATGTTCATATCTATTATTAATAATTTCTTATTTGCATTTTTCCTAGATTATCTCAAATTAGTGACCATGGGTTCGTGCAGATTAGGTAAGGTTAGGTGCGGTCATGTGTTGTTACATATTTTTATTTTCATTTATTCTGTGCACGACGTGCTCGTATATAAGGACTGTTTCTTGGCAGCTGTTCTTAATGTTTACAGAACAGTAAACATGTTGCTTTATCTTTCCAACCACACTTTACTTTGCGCAGCGGGATAAGCGAGTGACCACGCGATAGACTGAAAAATGCAAAATATATCAAAGGTGATTTCGACAACGACAAATAACAAACCTACTTGTTTTATAACCATGGCCTAAGATCACTTGACACATCTTTACAGAATGCATTATTACTGTCAGTAATTTGCTTTCTTTAACTATCCTCCTTGCACGCTGAGTACGCTTATGTTAAGCGGTAGCGCTGACAAGATGTAATTTAAGACATTTACTTATCATATTCGATACAATGTACAATAATACTCTATTCGATATAGTAATTTATATATCATATTCGGTATAGCTATGTTTTAAGAAACCAGCTAACCATGGCTCTTGTAATTGTCAACCTGGTAACCGTGTGCTTTGAGCGCTAGGCCAGCGACTCGGAGGTCCCGGATTCGAATCCCGGGTGGGGCATGGATGTGAATTTTAACTAACATCGCATTCATAATCGCGACGAGTCGAAGTCAAAATTACTAAAAATGGCTTATAGTAAGGTGTCAAATGTATTCCCGCTCGATTCTTGTGCTAAGTGTTCTGTATTGTGAAGGTTTTTTTTTTTCAGGAATGTTCAAGTAGTGTAGATTTTCAAATTCTAGGATGCTGATTTTTCATTCAACGTTTTTTTTTTAATTTTCCAAGATGGCACCAAAATTGGCTACTTTTTTGGAAATTGAACAAGCGAAAGTGAAATAATACATACATTTTACATAAAGGTTCCTACACCGTTCAACGTATACCCACTAAATTTTGCATAAATATTCTTTGAAAACGTAGAAAAATAACTACGTGGCGCAATAGCTACAACAGGCACCCTATTTTCAGTGTTGCTACCTATACATAAAAGTGAAAATATTGGTGTACTTATAATTATATCGTTCTACGTATCCGCGCCAAATTTTGCGTGAGTATTCCTTAGCACTCTAAGAAAGCGACTGTGTGGTTGAACATCTCCCACAGGAAACTAATTGTCAGTGTTACAATCTACACTTAAAAGTGTAAATATATTAATATTTTTCTATACCGTTCAACGTATCCGCGCCAAACTGGGCATTTCAGGACCTATCAGTCTGTAACGCGCGTGGTTGGTTTTGGTTATTACTCCGCACCCTAGGTCTGTGGGAAGTGGCTTAACACCTCCCACAGACACCCTATTGTCGTGTTGCCATTTATACTTAAAAGCGAAAATATGAATGTAATTCTATACCGTTAAACTTATTCGCACCAAACTTAGCATGGCTATTCTTTCACACTCTAGGAAAATGACTGTGTAGTTCAGCACCTCCATTGTTAGTGTTGCGTCAATATTTATGAATCGCAGCGATGTAAGTATCATAATCTATAATCTTCCGTTGTAGGAAAGTAAATCTTGAGCCCAAATAAGTGGTATATAAGATTGCCAGAAGCTGATAGTTTTTATTTGTATGTTTACTACATGCATATTTTAACCATATTTGTTCACTTTTGATACTGTAAGCATTGTATGTCTAACATTTTTTTTTTAGGTCAGAGAAGGTGACTTTGAATCACTGAGACTAATGTAGAAGAATTTAGAATGATGAATTGCATAGTGTGTTTAAAAGAAAAAAAACTTATGTAACAAACCTGATAGAGATGATCTACTGAAACTTAAAGATTGTGCTAATAAGAGAGCGTGCTACGGAGAATCTGAATTTGCGCCTCTTTGTGAAAGAATCGCAAAGGGAACCGAAGAAGACTTTCTGCACCAAACAGTGTACCACAGTGCTTGCTACAAAAATGTCCATACCTCAAAACTACAAAGAGCTTAAAAGAGATTGTTCGCTACACCTACTCCTGCCAAACGAAGCCATCCCTCAACGTCTTCAAAGTGTGAAAATGAGAATCATAGTCGTGAAACTAAAAGATGTGCACCGCATGTCGGAGAAAAGCTATGTGTTTTCAGATTTGAGGAGCGCGGTAGAGAAGAACTGTTCTTTGTGCCAACAATATCTATGAGAGAGATTCTTGTTTATAAAAGAAAAGACAGAGCGCAATGTCCTTAAAACAGCCTTAGCAATGATTAGTCAAACACTTGACTGTGTAGATATGGACATAGCTTTTCATCGTGATTGCCTAAGAAATAAGAACGAAAATGTAAACAGAAGGAGAGAAGATACAACATACATGATAGAAGTGCATCCTATATTGCAGATATAGATATTGTGAAGTGACGTGAATATGCAACGCAGTGTGTATAAAAAACACGTGCTGTTTGTTTACACACATGTAGTAAAAGACGGAGAACGTAGTGTGAGTAAAAACAGGTGCTATTATTTGTTAACAAGTAGTAGTGGAAGACGGAGGAAGCCGACAAGCCGATGATGCTGACGACGTTTGGAAGTGCGGAGTCGGCGTACCAGAACAGAATAAAAGGGGTCGAGCATCTTCAAGAGGCACTATTCTGCTACGGGAATAGTCAAATGAACTCCTCCTCTTCTTTCACTTTGGTCGTACCTGCTATGGTGTAGATCATCCTCACCTTGGTTGGACCTGCTACGGGGTAGGCCATCCTTACTAACCGCCTTATCTCCTACGGGATAGGCAATTTGCCTAAGTCCATATATGCTATGAGACTGGACTCTCCAAAAACTTCCTTTCTCTGCCAGTCAATATACCGTTGCTTGGGCCAACGTCAACTGGAGTCCAGGAAACTTATAGAGAAAGTAATTGAGATACTTTGTACCTCAAAATTAGATATCCATAGTTTTGTACGGGATAATTTTTTTATTAATTTATGGACTTTGTATTGTTTTAATATAAGGAGAGGGGTGATATATAATATTCGATCCTTTAATACTTTACCTATTCAACCTACCAAATAATAAACTATTTAGTAACGGCTCAAGACTCAATTGAGCGTTGCGGTGGCAATTTAGGCGCACTCGTAAAGGTATATTACGTAGTTGTGCTATTAGTTTAATTCACATAATTTCGCCGGTCTTTTTTACGCACCACGATGTAGAGCAATTCGTCTTAACGTAAAATTAGTGTTATATTCCTTCACCAAAAAATATGTTTTAGGAATACACATATAGAACCGATGGTGATTAGCAAAATCATTCGTATGAATTAAATAACACTCAGAATAGGTGGAACAGTTTTATTCTGTGGTGACTACTAGAAATACCATCTTTAAACAAAATATTTTATAGACTTTTTTTTTAAAGGAGTGAAAGATTAAATGTAATATTGAGTCAAACTTGGTTGTGATAAGGACCCAATCTGGTGCTTGAACTAGGGAATCTGATAGCGAATATGAAAGTACTATTACTTCCGTTAGAGAGGGTATGTCAGACGACGAAAACAACATGGCTACTATACCTTATACAACATACCACACTTAACAAAATTTCTTGGCGCATCACAGACGATCCAGATATTTTTTATGCTTTTTCAGCATCTATCTACTTTGCATCGTTGGAATGTGTAGAACCAGAAAATATTTTGCCAATGCACCTAAAGGAAATTGCACTAGATCTAATATTTCAACTTCAAGCTCAATGTTTATATGACGCGCTGACATATGACCAACTCAAAAGCAAATTAGTAAGCCTATGCTGGCCTAGGATTCCAGCCTACAAAGAGGAGATGGAGATCCACCAAATTCAACAAAGGGAAGATGAACTAATTGACTTCTTCTGGTATGCTACCACCTACTACTGAAACCCAACGATACGTTTATGACAAATTGAACCTCTTCCAACATGCTCAATAAAAACACCTCCATTAGTCTATGCATTAGATCAGCATGCTCAGAAGAGTAAGCAACAACAAACTCAAGAACCTGATTCAAGGGCCACACCAGCTCCTGATTATTTTAATTTTGTGGACAAGATGACTCAACTTTCACTAACAGTTGCAAAACTCTCCATGGAGAAACCACAATACCGAAATAAGAAAGGAAAACAGCAGAATAAAACATATAATAGAAATTGAAATAACAATCAAGGTTACAATACCAAAAGCAACGATGGGCAAAAGAAAAATAACCATGAGCAGAATGATAAAATATTAGTGTGTGCAACTTGTTTTAAGCCAGGACATGGAACAAACCAATGCTGGAAAACAAGAATAACGGGTCCGGAAATCCGTGGCAGAATCCAAGGAATTAGTATTCCAGCAACTGGGCATGTCCATGGCCAAGTTTAAGGCAATGATTCAGTATGAAGATGTATAATTTCTACCTTAGATGTTGCATCTAGATTTCACGGCTGTTCATTTACAGAACACTTCCTACAGCGGCTATGAGAACTTAATATGGATATTGCATGTTAAAAAACGGCATTTGATTCATAAGATTCGCAACGTTATACCCTGCGATTTTCAGTTAGGCTGCCCAAAGCGTCCAAAATGTATGATTTACCTTGATGATGGGTTTAGCCAGCTTCGAAACTAAGAGCTATTCTCTATATGAGGGACACATACTGAATACAACAAGAAACCAAATGCAGGAACAAAACACTTACCTATACGAACACATTCAAGGCATCAAAGAGAGCTATTTTGAATTGACCCACATAGTAACTAATTTTACAATAGCTGTGGAAAAATTAATAACGAAAGTTAATCATGAAATATTACAACTGTTATGTATTACAGCTACCAATGAGCATTTTCTTATCACTCTATTAAATTTGTAAATCCTTGATCAGCAGTTTGATGCAATCTTCCAAGCCTGTTAGAAAACACAGTATTTTTATAATTTTTAATAATGGGTTCCTGACGGCTTCTGTATACCTCCAAGTAAATCGCCGGATCTAGTCGTAAAAACCGAACATGGAATTTTTCACTATGCTACCAACATCAAATGGTCCTCATTTGTAAAGTTCAAGCACAGGTGCATTCACAAAAACCTTATTGTCTTTATAATTTAGTCTTTCAAAACAAAACTATTAACTGCCAAATCCAACAGACCCTATCAACTATTGAAGAATTTTTCACTTACACTATACTAGGACCTCGCATAACGACCAGGAACGGAGTCAATGTTATAAACGAAAGGAACCAAGTCACTTTGAAGAATAATATTAGCTCCTCCTTTACATATTGTTTCAATATGAAGAGTTTCAGACGAAAATGACGGACAGCTTAAATTTATCAACACGACAGAGAGCAACTTTTACTACTGAAACGCATACCTTAAAGGATAATTTCGACTTTAATTTTACTTTTACCCTGAAATCTTTGCAAAATACTGTTACTTATTCAGGTATCTAGAGAAATACGAAGCCAATCAGCTACCCAGACACTTTTCCGATGTGCATCTTCACGAAATATTTCCATGGGCAACATTAGCTTTAACTATCTTTATATTAATCTCCATTTAGATAGTGATTTGTGTAATTTACCTTTTATATGGAAGGACCAAACTACGAAATAAGTGAACATATTTACCTTTCCAGTACAATGATAACCACAGTGCTAACGCCAATTTACGTAGTCGCCACCTTTATTTTTATCGCCAGTTTGATTTTGCTCGTGTATATGTTCCGCCGAAGATAGATACAATCTCTACTAACACAAGTGGAAACAATTCCCATAGTGGACACAATAGTCATAACTGACAACACGCCTGTCCCGATAGTACATCCAGAACTACTATCAAAGAGCAAGCGTACTATCGGCTATATAGTGTGTAAATATTAGCATCATTCAACACAAAATTCCCCGTCACTTCACATTTGAGAGATGACTGTTTTCAAGTGAAGATAAAGATGATGAATTCAATACAATAATGTTCATCAACAGCCAATTTCCTATACTTTATTAGTGATAATGGTAGTGGGGACCACATTGAATTTTATGTGTGCTTATATAAAATTTATGTGCAGGGTGTGTTAGTGAAAAAGTGCCTTTGAGCAATTTTCTACAACCCCGTGGGGGTATAAAGTGACATGAATTGTGCTATTGTAGTGTGCGTAAAAACACCTGCTATTTGTTTATAAACGTGTAGTAAAACACGGAGAACGTAGCATGAGTAAAATCACGTGCTTCTGTTTGTAAACAAGCAGCAGTGGAAGACGGAGGGAGCCGAAACCAGGAATGGAAGACAGCCGATGATGCAGACGACGTCTGAAAGTGTGAAGTCCGCGTACCAGAACAGAATACAAGGCGTCGAGCCGCTTAAAGAGGCATTATTCTGCTACGGGAATAGTCAACTGCAGTCCCCCTCTTCCTTCTCCTTAATCGTACCTGCTACAGGTTAGGCCATCCTTACTTACCGCCTTATCTGCTACGGGATAGGCAAAGTCCCTAAGTCCAGATCTGCTCTACCTACCAAATAACAAACTATTTAGTAACGGCGCTAGACTCAGATAAACTGAGCGTTGCAGTGGCAATTAAGGCGCACCCATAAGGAACCATTATGATATAATTAACTTTTTAAGGTATTCTCATTTCTGGTGAAAGTGCGACTATGAAATAAGTTAATGAACAATACAATGAATTATTGTTAGAATGCGGAACTGATAATGCCCAAAGTGATCACAAGAAACGCTTAAAACAGCTTATTACAACGCATATTATAGAAGCAGAATTTGTCAAATCAACTCGTGTCAATGAAAGTGAATGCATAGTGCTAATGCAAGCATTGTCGGAAGCTGTAACAGAACTTGAACAGTTTGAATCTGACAAAAGGGACGTGATATATTTGTCCAGGGCAGCAGCTATTCTAAAGTGTGTCATCTGTCCGAATAATAAGTTAAGATAAAATGAATTGTAACAGTACTATGGCTTACGCCTTTCCCGTGTCCGAGTAATAGTTGGAAATTTTAGGGATCATTTAAGGGTTCTAAACCCCTTATGAAACGTTATTCTTTTTCAGTGTTTAATTGGTGGAACAAAAAGTCGGCAGCTAACAGAAAGTCACTATTATTATATTGATAGATTGTCAGATTTACTGTCATAGCAAATTATAAAGACATTCGAAAGTGACAGACAAATTTCATACCAACCAAAATTATCGGGGGGTTAAAATCCTTAAATGATCCCTTAAATTTCCAACTATTGTTCTGACAGATTTTGAAAGCCCGACCCCATTTTGGAAATGAATTTACCTTAATATTGGGTTTATGTTGCTTTGGATGCCTAAATAACTCACACGGAAACTGCATTACAAGCCTACCGAGCCTCTATTTGTGTAGACGAAGGAGTTGATATCTCGTAAGAGGACAAAAACAAAGGTAGTTGGCGTTTTAGATGTGTATAAGAAATGTTCAAACCCGTTTTTAGCATAAAAGAACTCTTTTGAAACAGTAAACGGACTGATTTGGAATTAAACTCCCACTTTTGAGGACCGTATTGAGCAACAGGTAACATGAAAGTTACATTTTAGCATGTAATTCAAGTAGAAACTAATCTTTTAACTGTAATTTGATATTGATTTATGATGGAAATGACTAATTAGGACACAATCTATCACTAACAAGCGCCGTATTTGGTTATATTGAATACGAAAGGTACATTTTAACACCCGGTTTGTGCAGAAATATAGTCTTTGAACTGGCATTTAAAGCTGAAAATACAAATTTAGTTTTCAATTTCACAAAAAGTTTTCGTAACCTTTCGTAAAGATAATTGTTAGATTTCATTTTTAAAAAACTTTTCGTAACAAAAAAAATTACTTTTTGTTTTAAAAAACTATTTATCTTTACAAAATGTTTTCGTAACAAAAAAAGTTTTGTTTTACAAAACAGTTTTTGTTTTAGTTTAACAGAAATGTTTCCGTTTATGTTTCACAAAAATTGTCTTTTGTCTTAATTTCACACAAAAACCTTGATTCACAACTTTGCAATTTGTTACTACACAAACATTATTCACTGCAATATCCATAGGGAATTGTAGAATAGTCTTATTTGTTGGAAGGATTAAACATCCTCAGCTTATTATTGACCATTCGATGTATTTTCCACTGTCCTTTGGAAACGACTTTGTAACCTGATTTGCCCAAGGTATTAATGGGATTAAAGATTTGACGACTATCATACTTTTAAATGACTAAATTATGATAGTGGGCATAAGTTATATCTTTTTTCGCTCGATAATTAAAAGTTATACTACTAACTTTGCAAACATACTTTACTTCACCAGTAAGTAGATTCTTCTTACAAGTAAAGTACCCGAAGTGAGGACTCGAGTTGCTCATCAAGTCATACCTTAAATTGAAGCTAGTGACGAGTATAGTACACCTGGGATTCCTAGCTGCAGAGCTCCAATAATAAAAAGGTTATGGCGGGTCAAAGTTCAAATAGAAAGCGAATTTAGCTGCTTGTGATGTCCATGTTTTGCTGATTATCCCGATGGTAATACGTCGTAAGTTGCTTCCAATTAATGTAATGTGTAGAATGATATCCCTCTCTCTGCCTGATATCCCGCTTTCTTTTATTCGTGTATGAATGTCCTTGTGCATGTTTGCTCCTGTTATTGATGTCAATAAAGGTTCTTTTTTCTTTTAGTTCCAGAAAATAGAAGCAGATGCTATCGTTCATGTGCTGTATGAGAAATATGGATTTGTTAATAGGAGAATGAATAGGTATGAAGATTCATTGTACCAACAAATAATGGAGATACTTGAGGACAAGATGGAAATCATAGAAGTAAGAACTCTTAGATTTGCTGGTGACAGTGATGAAAGCGATGATGGAGACTACGGTGATGACGTCTTTGATGAGGAAATGCCAAGTACATCGCAAGGTTCTCAAACACATCAAGAGTCTCCAACACCTGTAGCTTCTTCAGGTGAAGAATATCAGCCTTCGCCAAAAAAACACATCTTGGAAGATGATTATAAAGAAGCAGCTTACATGTTTTGGACACACAATGAGAACCCGGAAAAGGAAAGAAGAAAATTTTCATCTGTCAAGTCACAGTATAGATTAATTCAATCGAAAAACACCCTCTTTGAATATGAAAAACAAAAGGCAAAAACCCAGTTATAAGAGACTTAATGCAGCAGTTCACGATAAATTCAAAGAAATGGTCGAGAGATGTGCAATTATACATTACAGGACTCTTCGCTTTTGGGCTCTTCAGATAAGTAAAGAGATAGATCCAGATAATACTCTACAATTCAAGGCATCTCGTCACTGGCTGTCTAATTTTAAAGAGAAACAATATCGTCAGTCGTTCTATCACGTATAGGGTTAGCAAAACGTGGAAATCAAAAGAGGCTGAATTAAATCACTTATCTACGACATTTATTACGTCCATGAAATAACTTATGTTACTAGAAGACCTGAATCCTCGTCAAGTATTCAATGCTGATCAAAGTCGATTTGACAAGGAACCCCATGCATACAGGACTCATAGGACTAAAGGTACGGTGGTTGTAAGAGGTGCATTTGGATCAGTCAGTGCTACTACTCATTCATATATGATCATGCTGGTTATTTCCATGGATGGTGAAATATTGCGTCCGATGTACGTTCTTGTATCAGAATCCAGTGGTCAATTTCCAGAAAATAAGCAAAAAGATCCCGATAACATAGTGCCCCATCCAGGAAAGACGGCAAACATGAACAAAAGTGAGAGTTTTATTCTGTATTCTGGAATAGCCTGCCTGCCGATCGTGATAAAGTCTTGCTTTTGCTGGATTCATGGAGTGCAAATAAGGATGATCACGTATCAAATGAATTATGCCCTAATCATATAACACTGTTCAAATGTTTAATTCCTGGTGGTTGCACTGGTTTCATCCAACCACTTGATGTTTACTTCTTCCGTCCATATAAATCATTTATCAGGTTCATTACTGACAGAGTTATCGCTTGATCGGAAATTAATATCTGGCATCGGGATAACATTTTACGAATGCAGTCCTTCACTCTCTTCAAATTCAGCGCCTCACGATTTTGCAATATGATCAGGTTTGCGTTTTACAAAAGCGGCTACTTGGATTAGGAGCCCGAGCCCCGGATTTCTCCATTGGATTATTGGTTTGATTCTAATATACGTGACGAGTGTTACAAGACCTTATGTGAGAACATCTCTTTTGTCAAGTGTGCTCATTGTGAGCAAAGTATCTGCTTATCACACGCCTTCATTGACGACTTACATATTTATTGTATCAATGTGTAGTACTTTGTACGTGCCTCTTTCCTTCAAATGAATCGCATTTCAATTCAAACCCATGTCCTTCTGACTTTTATTCTGCCTTTCGTTGTGACTTGTTTCAATACAATTTGCTTTCTCTTTGAACTTTGACCCGCCATAATCTTTTTATTTCTGGAGCTCTGCAGCTAGGATTTCACAGGTGTACTATACTCGTCACTAGCTTCAATTTAAGGTATCACTTGATGAGCAACTCGAGTCCTCACTTCGGGTACTTTCCTTGTTAATGTGATTATAATTTTGGACCTAAACCAATTAAGCTTTTCATCTCAAATCCATCTTCTGTTTCGTCGGTCAATTGTCTAAGGTAATTCCCAGTACTTACCAACAATGAGTCATCTTTTTGCTGCATGCATACAACTGAGTCCGTGTCACAACAAACGAGACGTTCTATAGCAACCGTATCCAGTAATTCGTATAAATGAACCCTAACCCATGAAGATATGGTATTATTGAAATATGTCTCAATCCCGGGTTATGTTGGATCTTATTATAATCAAGACGAATACCTTAATGCTCTTCATAATCATGAATATATTTTTTGCTTTTCCTCTTCCGTGGAACAATTATCAGAAAACCCACTAGCTTCCTGTTTCATGTTTAGGAAACTATCCACATAGGGTTTAAAGAGTCCCTCAGTCATTTACTTTTCCCAGATTTCATACGTTTTAAGAATGACATACCCCTTCTCCAACGACAAATGTGGTTCAGGAGTGCAAACAACTCCCTTTATTGCGCGTTGTTCCTCATTATATATACATTTCGATATTAGTATGTACAAAATTTCATTAAAATTGGTTGAGGGACATAAAAGGGACCTTATGCGCAATACTTCTTTAATCGTCTTTATTCAAGTGGGAGAATTTCCGTGTCCAGTGCTGTTCTTAAAACCAATCCCTTAAAGAGTACGATAAAGTTGATTCTTATATAATAATACGTCTACTATTAAAGCAATTCGTAAATTGTTGGTAGGGAGAAGCGAAAAATCCACCATTGGAGTAGCACTTATTGTTATATAGGTATATAACAAATTGTGTTTAGTATAATGTATTAAAACCACATATGTCTCTAAAATATTATCATTAGTCTGTGCATTTCTCCCCCCAAACTGACAATTATTATTTAAAATAACAAACAGGGAATTAGATTCTATTATATTTTTGATATATTTAAAGTAGGACATGGTTGAAATTAGATTTTTAAATGTATTGTTGCCTCAAACACAATTTATTTTCAATATAAATAGCTTTTAGTCTACACTGGAGATTTAAATTAATAGAATGTGATATAAATGAAAGGGAAATTTTGAAACAACTTCAAAATGTTTTATCATTATAACTCCTAAAAGTTAATTGATAAAGTGTCCATGAGTAAAGGGGAATGGAGAAATAACAGGAACTGTAATATTTTCCTGCCATTTCTCTGGTCCTTTGCCTTTTCCTACCGCTATTATCATAAGTCTGCCTGACGCGTTCGCGCACTTGTCTACCATGCGTTACACTCTTGATGAATATGTTTTGATCTAGGTTAATGTGTGCTGTAATGTGTTCTATTTTCATGTGTTGTAAGCTGAGTGTATTTTAGTAGCATGTGCTGCACATTCAGTGTATAAATAATTATTTTCTTCTTAAATCTTTTTATAACAGAAAGTAAATGGGATTTAAACAAAACAAAGAGATAATCCAATTGCTACCAGTGACCAAACTTAATTGAAAGTATCTTACCTACACGCTGTGCTGTGTTAAGTTTCTACAATCGTTTGTGACATACAAAGAAAAAAACAAAATAGTGATAATTGTACGAATCCGCTGTAATATGATATTTTAGTCTTATCCTAGAAAACACATTTTGGGGAAAAGTTCTTCCATCCCCTCAATTATTTTACGTGGAACAACGACTTACTGTGTATGTGTTAAGGAGAGACAGAGTAACGCTAGGGACTCTAAGACTTGCAAAGCAGGCGGACCCGAGGCTTTGAGTGGCCTGCGTTGATGCTCATCGAAACGGAGAGTTCAATTGTGGCTTCTACTGTTTCAGACTTCTTCACAGCACTTTATCTCTTTTTCCTGTTACAATTTCTTCAGCCGAAAGCCCCTTTCAAAAGTCAGAACTTAATAAGAATTATCTAAGAAATTCTATGATCCAAGATTGTCATAGTCAGTGAACTCAGGTGTCTCAGTTGGATGAAAGGTCAGAATCAATGATGTCACTGAAGCCACAAATACTTTCGCATCCCGAAAAGCACGTCGGATGGTTCAGCGTCATAAGATTTCTATGCAACTATTGTTTTCAAAATTTTAGAAATACACTAACCGCAGATATGCTTGGTAATACTGAACTTCAGTTTCTTTAACTTGTATTGGTTTACTTTTAACAAAATTATAGTAAATCTTATAGTTCATATAACAACGAAACATTAATACATTAAAGTTATACTATTGTCTGCTATAATACTTAAGTTACATTGTGTTAGTTGTTACTACAAGTACATTTTGTTTGATGGGCCAAGTTTCTTGCACGCGAGCCCATATCATTTTCGTTAAACTCCTGAGAAGAGACATTGATTTGGTTCCAAATCTTACTAAATCATACGCAAGAGACAAAGGTAAAGAATAATTTAAGAAAATATAAGAAATTTTAAGAATACAGTACAAGTTAATTTGTTATTGCTCTGAGCGAAATGTAGTGTTCTGACTAACAACAAATGTCCTAAATAAGAATAATTCACAAATGAAGACCACAGAGGAAAAACGTAATTTGTCCATTTTGGGAGAAATTGAGATAAGGGTGCAATCAATTAGCTCTTTGAAGGTTCTTTCTAACAAGTTAGAATGCATAAAGATAACATAAATAGTCTGTCTGCTACACGCAATGTTAATTCTACACGCTTCTTTATTTGAAGTGCAATGTTAATTCTCAAGTTTTAAAACCCTCTCTTGTAAAATCAATAAAATAGACAAAGATACTTTTTCCAGACACAAAAAAATACCATGATTTATGTATCAACGTAGACTGATAATCCTGGCTTCGCTGAAATTCAATACGCCAGCCAGTGACAATGTTTCTTTTACGTTCTCTAACACAGTCTCAACGGTAAGCTAGAGACATTGCGCCCATATCCTGTTGTACCTTGTGATAGGTACGGAGCTGCTGATCGGCCTCCTTCTACTGTAGCTTCAGCGATACTTTATGACTTCAGAAAGTGTGACAGAAATCCTTCACTAGTTATTGATCGCAGTAAGGTGAGAAGAAAAAGCAGTAAGAACCAGTTCTGTTTTGAAACAACAAAAAAGAAAAATATGAACTGACAGAAGCTCTAAATTTTGATGGGCAGAAAGATGACACACTTTACGTTGAAACAACAGGTGATGGAGAAGAAACACCGATGAACTCGCTAGCAAGAACACGTTTCACTTATTACTTTGGTATCTGGATATACAACTTTTATACCGAAAGCTATACTCAATTTCTTAAATAATAATATTAATAATATGGATATTTAAAATGCATCGGATGTGATGGTTGCCCAACGGAAAAAGGAAATAAAGTTGCGTTAATAGGATAAGTAAGTTGAAGTTCAACACATCAATGCAGGGAATATATACCCAGATATATACAAATGAACTTTTATTACACCATACGGCGAAAGAAGATCAGAATATTGTCTCAGTCACACAAGACAAGACAAATGCCGAAATTGTACATGCAAATCAGGCCCAGATCGATTTCTTCACGCATTCTATCTTTTACTCTACGTATTCTGACCTGAGCCTTTGATTCATGCCTAAAGGCCATATAATAAATTCAAACTGCAGCGATAAAATAACTTCGTGTCTCCATAGGTTTACTACAGTTATCTATCAACTGCCTTTAATAGAATTTGGGTAACTACAGAGCCCAATGGAAGAGAGATTACCAAATATAGATTAGTATGAACTATTAGTGGTAACATATTTTTTTAAAAAAAATGCTTTGCGTTTCAACGGGTGGATGCAGAACTGATCTGACTAATCAAAGCTCAGGAAAGCTTTCTTATAGTACAAGATTGAAAGAAACAGCAAACCATGTTTCCCGGCTTTATGTTGGAACACGCAATCACTCAGAACTCTTCAAAACACTTACAAAAGCTTATATGAAAGTATGTTCATATGGGTGGTTTACATTTGAATTTACTAGTAGCCTTTAAGTATATAAGAATCGTGCCAGTATAAGGTAGTTGAAAGGAGTCGCCAGGGTCTAAGTTGAAGGTACCATTTCGGTTTTCATCTCGTGTTCCTGAGGACGAAAAATGGAAAAGCGTCGCTTAGGATGGTCGGCCGCCGGTGCTTCGGTGGTTAGTTATAAAACGCAACATCATCAGTACAGATAACTAAAAAATATGGAAGACTTTGTCAGCGGCGCTTAAAGATCTTTTAAAGATAACATTTAAAATGGTAGTACAGAACAGTGAATACTTTCCGCATCCAGATAAATTGTTGACTACAATCGTAGTTGGTGTGCAGCGCACACTACTTAGTGCTTCCCAGCCTGGGGCAGGCTTGTCCCTGGAGATTGTTGGATTGCCGGAGTTCCGACATTCCAACGATCTCCTATGTTCCGTCTGTCTGAGACAGGTGGTGTTGCGGGACATTTTGTCCGTATTTTGGATGCCTTGATTTTCAAGTGATTTAAGTACTGCTGACAAAGAGACCGAATCGAAAGCTCTTTCGAAATCTATGAATCCCAAACATAGCGGAAGTTCATATTCATTAGTCCTTTCCATAACTTCATACAATGTTTGTATGTGGTCCATTGTACTAAATCAACGATGAAATCCGGCTTGTTCCCTTCCCTGGTTAAAATCTAAGTCCCGTTCAATACGATTCAAAATAACTTTGGTGAACATTTTGTATAAAACTAACAGTAAACTAATCGATATGTAGTTTTCGACGCGTTCTTTGTACCCTTTCTTGTACAACAAAATTATAATAGCATTACTCCAACTTCTGGGTATGTCTCTCTTCCTTAGGCACATTGAGAATTATTTCGCAAGTTCGTCTTTCATCTGTTCACCTCCCATTTAAACATCTCTGCTGTTAGTCCGTCTTCTCCTGGCGACTTTCCATTCTTTATCCCTCGAATTACATTATCCACTTCTTCTTTCATTACATCTGGGACATCTACATCATTTTCTTCTGAGTCTTCATTTCCTAGCTCTTCTTCGGAGTAGTACATTTCTCTGTGGAAATTTTCAAATATTTTTATACTTTCTTTCTTATTTCCTGTTACATTTGCTCTCTTCTGCAATTATTTGCTTTTTTCCTATTATGAGCTGCTGTTTGGTATTCTTCAGGCTCTTGTTCTCCTCGATTGTATTACTAACATGATTTTCGTTATATCTTTGTACATCTTCTCTTATTTTCTTCCATACTGTTATATTTAGTTCTATGTAAATGTACGTCCTTTTTATGTAATTTTCCTCTTCTTTCATTTCCCTTCTTTTCTTCATCAAGAGTTTAGTTTCTTCTGAGATTTTGCTCTCTCTTTTCTTCCTGGTGCCTGCTATTTCCCTGTCTCTCTTATTATCTCGGTCAGTTTTTTTTATTTCTGCTATTGATGTCTTCTTCGTTCTCTAACTTCCAAGTCGCTAGATCTGTTGCTTAGTTCTATCTCGAATATTTCTCTGTTTTCCCTAGATATTTTTAGATCTTAAAGTGGCGGTTTTCCTCTGATAATCTTCTTTCTCTCAAGTCTAGTATTTAGTTTCAGCTTACATATTATCATCCTATGATCACTCGAGACTTTGAAACTGTTCAGAACAGACACGTTTTGCAGTTTTGCTCTGTTATTCGATAGAACGTAGTCTATTTCGTTTTTTGTCCCATTTGGGCCTTTCTATGTCCACTCCCTCTGGGGCGGATTTTTGAAACATAATTTGGAAATGAACAGTCTGTTGGCTTCTGAGAATTCCACTAGCTTTTTTTCAAATCCAAAGTTTCTCACTTTCGTGTCACTGCTCTGCTTGGTTCCTAATTTCGCATTGAAGTATCCCATTACAATTTTGTAATTCGATTTGCTACTATCCAAAATCTTCTGTATCTCCTCGTATAGGTTTTTGATTTCCTCCTCCGGATGTGAGGTTATTGGAGTATATACTTGTATAATTTTCATAATTTTCATATCTGAAATTCCTTCAATTTCTGTGATCTGTGACTTCAGGTCTTTATTAATTATAAAGCCAACGCCTGTCGCTTTTCCAGTTTCTGTTCCTTTAAAGTAGAACGTGTGCCCCGACGGTAGTTCCATCTGTTCTTCATTCTTCCTCCACACTTCTGATAATCCTATGATGTCCCATTTAATCCTCTTGAGTTCATTCTGAAATTCTTCTAATTAGTCCTCTCCTGCAAGTGACTGACAGTTGAGTGTCGCCACGTATAGGTCCGTTCGAGTAGCTGTGTTGGTGTCCTGACAGTCTACAGTACAAACCCGGGCATTTTGACCCTTTGACTTCCTGCAGGACTGACCGCTGCCGTTGCCAGCTGCATTCCGTCCTCCGGGCAATAAGGTCTTCCGAGGCTGTTTCCTTACTTGTACCATCATGTGCAAAGAAAGGAGGGGTGCTGACATTTGACTCACCACGCTGTCAGCTAATGCGGGTTGGTGAGCATCCCATCCATTTTCGTTCGCCAAGCAGTTGCTTGGGTACTAACATGCCCCACGACGTGAACGTATGGATTGGACATTAGGCGTCTACCCCGGTCGGTTTCCTTAAGCCTTAACAAGAGGAATTAAGGGATCTCCTCCCAGTTAGTGGCAGAAGCCTTTTGGGCGATAGTCCCGGTTTGCCGGTCCTGTCCGGGTTTCCCGGCCATATATATAACCAACAGATCAATCAGCAACATATTAAAGTGTTGTTTGTAGATATAAATAATCAAACAATTGAAGGATCCATTACACAAATAAGTTCAGTTCCTCTACAAGTCTACTATACCAAAGAAACAGATTGTTTGGTAAGAGCCAAACTAACCAGCCGACATAAATTATAGGTTCCAAACAAAACATCAGTCTAGTTAGCGAGTAAAATTAAGATATTTATTGAGTAGTTGTTTTATTCTTAAGAAAATAACGTAAACCATATCTTCTTATTAAAGGAGAATGAATTTCGCAGGACTGGGCTTCAAGCCCAGTCGCTTCAACGTGTGAGTTGAATTACGTAGCGTATTCTTTACGTAGTGTTCTTGATCAATCACAATTAGTCGCCATGAATAAAATAGAAGTGTCTTGACCATTGCAATTATAAAGTTATTCTTAAAAGAAAAGTACAAAAATATAACACATCGTACATTGACCTGCGCGGGATGAAAGATATTTACCATTACAATATTTTTACATGTTTTCTTTAGTTCAGAATGATTTGTGTTGTCCTCAAATTTTTCAACGTTAATTTAACTCATTTCCTGACGTCATACAAGGATGACTTTTGCAAAGCGACGTAAGTCGGGTGACAATAAAATATGCAATTCTTGATTTCATATATTTCTGTATTTTAAAAGCATTTTTTAATACTTTTATTATGAACTTCTTTATAATAAATAAATACTTGCTGCAATGATCTGTCGTTTGACTGGTTGCAGAACACTTTAGGATTTTAGTAACAAAATATTAGTTTGAAAAAAAGTATGCGCCATGCTTGTGGCAGTGCCTCAGTCTCATCAACTTATGTAGCAGTAATTTCATTTCATAAGCTTGTCACAGTAGCAAGGTAGCACGGTGATTCCTAACTCATGTAGCGAAGTCATATGTGCGTAACGTTCTATATTTTAGAATTTAGGATCTTGCACCGTGACGTATCATGTATTAACACACTGATATAATTTTCAACCTCCCCTTGAATGGTCACTTTAGTAGGAAGGACCATTAATGGCCTATCACTACTATAGGTATCCAAAGAGAAGGATGAAGAACTATATGCAGATGTCTGGCATGATTTTGAGGAAATTCACTGAATGGAAAGCGCCTTTCGAGCATTCACCATTCAAGAATCTCGACTCTCGGCAGTAGAATGTGAGTCTTGAAAGAAACATCTACCTCTTCGAATCAAAAAAGGGTGTTTATTATGATCTTGCGATCTGATATTAAATACAGATCAATTCAGTCCATTACATTGGATACAATAGCTTACAGTAGTTATTTACATCGAGAGACCTAAAAGTTGATAAATACTCTCCGTGTTTATTACAACAGTTTATACAATCACGAAACGTAATAATTAAAGAATATACTTGTCCTTTCATTTTTCCTTATTAGTATTTCAAAATTACATATTTGTTGTTAACGATATCAAGCGCCATGCCTTTTGTTACTTGAATGTTATAAAGTGCATTCACAGTTTATACCCGCATCGACAAGAATAGTTATACTTCGTAACACTTGATAGTGTGGCTTACCTCCACTTTAGGGAGATTCGCTAGTTTCGCGGGCGTAAAAAGCAACCACTAGGGCTCATTACCAACAGCTGTTGAGAGACACAAATTGAAATACATTTTGCAATGTTATTGGATTAAAATAGTTTACAAGCTAATAAATGAGTAATGTAACAAGAATTGAAATTGAAGAGTTTACTTAGTGTTGTTGGCTAACTAACCCTAGGCAAATGACAGACATCCTGATCCCATCAGGTTTGCGTTGTATCTAATTTTCTGGCTTAACAGAGATTTTACAATTTAGATACTAACGAACTAAACGTAACATTGTCCTGAAGTAGACCATTTGACGTTGAAATAATACATGGTAATAAGACATCTTACAAGAATCGAGTAAATGTGAACTTTATCTATTAAAGTTCTAAGTTAAGAAAATCAATTTACTGACCTGAAAGTTTCTAAGTTCCTAATATGACTCTGACTTTCACAGATTTCGCGGTCAAGTAGTTTGGGGACACTGACTGCATGTCGAACATAAGTCCCTGAACCTTATATACGGAGTTTGCAGCGACGCCCTGGAAAGTATACATTCGCACTCTCACCCTTAACACGTAGCACTTGCTACTATATCCTATTCTATATTTGATAAAATAAGAAAGTAGTTTGGAATCGGATGATCGGAAGTTGAGCAATAATCTACGTCTCACCTCACTTCCACGTGTGCCATGAATCGTCATTTACATGAGTCGATTTACATTGTATATCTTCTGTTTGTTTTGATCGCTTCCTTACAATAATCAACTAGCATCCTTTCTGAATAATAACAATTCGATTGCATATTTCCGAAACAGCTAAGCTGTCTTCCTTTATATGAATTCTAGAAGCTGTTGCTGGACAGGAATTTCATAATTCATGCTATTCTCTCTATCTCTTTTTTTTCATTAAGTTGCTCAACCTGGGAGTCTCGCTCCACAAGGGGTAAAAGCTTAAGGTGCAGCAAAATCTGGGAATGGGTTTGCTGAGTTTAATCCAATTTGCCACAATAGGTAGTCTTGTATCACACGGTTACATGCTTTTCTCTTTAATCATGCATAAACGAAATTATTTGGTACTTTTTAGTACTAATTGTTTAAGAAAATTATGGGTTTAAAAATGTTTTGAATTATTTTTTTACTTAATAGCATATTTATATAATACTCTTTTAGCTATAGCGTGTTGAATATTTAGGAAAATATATATTCAAAAGTTAAAATCTTTAACATTTTAATAAAATATTATTAAAAACAAGCTTATGAATACTGATTTACAGCCTTGATACTATACCAAACAAAACTATTGATCGATACCCGTAAGTCCTACTTCAAAGATGGATTTTCCTCACTCTGTCCTAATGTTTAACAATGCCTCAATTACAAAATATCATTTCTAAATACCTTGATAATATACTGAGCTGTCAATATTCC
Organism: Lepisma saccharinum; assembly: GCA_022664845.1. Lineage (NCBI taxonomy): Eukaryota > Metazoa > Arthropoda > Insecta > Zygentoma > Lepismatidae > Lepisma > Lepisma saccharinum. Next base: position 64,828 of record JAGDQP010002019.1, on the reverse strand, counting down.
CCAGTATATCACATCAGTGCTGGCCGATATCAGTAACGGACAACTTGCAATTTCGAACGATCTTGTTACCGAACATCGGTCAATATCGAATGGCAAACGCTTTTGCAGATATTGATGCTGGTCGGTAACGATATTGATCGCTGAGAGGAATTTGTGTTTTAATAAATGGAATTACGTACATTTTTACATTAGTTTTTTTAAATCATGATCTTGTTTATGTTTTGTATATATTCCATTACGCGTCTTATTTTCTCGTCTTCATTCAGAATTCAAAAATTTCACACTTTTTTGGAACCGGCTTCGAACTTGCAATCTTACCATTCATTGTCCGTTATCTTATTCACTCTACCAAAGATCCATCCTTGAAGGATAACACGCCAATTATACATTTTACTTACTCAGACATGGATTGTGATGATTGGCAGTCTTTTCATTACAAAATAACTTTATGCAGGGAGTATATAGAAGCTTTATCCATGTTATTTATGTATAATACTTGTTATTTCTCCATTACATAGACATTCACGAACACACACTACGTTTTACGGATTGATCTCGGCCAGTGTAAGATCGGAATCGCGCAACATCTTCAAGTAGTAATATATCTCTAAAGTTAACAATTTCTTCTGCCAAGATTTTTACGTTTTCTGGATGAAATATAATACGTTTTTAAAAACAGTTTTGAATGTCAAAACATCGTGCCACCCCAAAGTAGATCGGTGCTTTGTCAGTACAGCCAACCACGATCGGTATCCGCGTTATTAGGCCGGTATAGGTCCGATACAGGGCCGTTATTCTTGTGTTGCTCGGGTTGGTTGATAGAGCATTAACTTTCGATTTCAAAGGTCCTGGCATTGATCCTCTTAACCAGTCCTCTTAACTAAAGTTTTCAAGCGTTTTGCTCAGACACACGAGGTTAACGCTTGGATAATAAGTTCAAACCTAGCCCATGACAAACTTAACACATACTCTGTCTTCCTCGATTCCCATCTGAAGAAAGATGTCTAAAGGTTAAAAAAAAATCAGGGTCGAACCTGGAAAGTATTAGTAAAGCTTTACAACGAATATAAATTATTAAACGGAAACAGGTATAAATTTATAAACGGTAGTAGCTCAAACAAGAAAACGAATAAATAAATAAAACACACAAGAAAATGTACAGAAAAGGAGAACAAAGGCAATAGTTAATATAGATGTCGAAGAACAAGAAGTTTTAAAACTACATGCAGATTGGAACAGACCCTATTGATAAAGTTTTTAATGTTATATGCAGTGATGGGTTAGGTACTTGTTTTTTTGTACCAACGAACATGTACTAGGTACAAGTTGGTTAATGTACCTAGGTACAGGTACAGGTACTGATAAGTGTGCCTAAGGTACTTGGCCTATTTATTGCTAAACAGTGCTGGAAATGATGTCAAGAAGTAAGGGGATGCTTATTGACTAGAATACCACTCCTATATCGTTACTTGTAATAATAATAATAATAATAATAATAATAATAATAATAATAATAATA